>JAHUYU010000588.1:0-19771 GCA_030439765.1 Tripidium arundinaceum | reverse complement strand
ATGGATGTGAAGCTAGCCGGCAAGAATAGACAAAAACAAATTGCCAAGCTAGAAGAATGGAGAGAGAAGGCCTACCATAGTGCCAAGAACTACAAGGAAAGAACCAAAAGATGGCACGATCACCGAATAAAGCTAAAAGAATTCAAGCAAGGAGACAAAGTCCTACTCTTCAATTCAAAAGTCAAGCACTTTAGTGAAGGAAAATTACGCAGCAAATGGAAAGGACCATACACCGTCATCAACACATCGCCACACGGCGCGATCACCATTCAAGATGATGACGGTAACATTTTTTAAAGTCAACGGTCAACGCTTAAAAATTTCCTAGAACCTTCTCATAACATTAACCAAGAAATAGATAAAATAGAATTAATTGCTTTTGACAAATTTGTTCCAAATTAAAAAATTCTATTCCTTCCATTTAATAAAAACTTAAAATAGTATTTCTCAAGCATGAATCTTGGTTAATTACTTTATGCCCTCACTAGTTAACCCATGATCCTTGCTTCTTTTGGTTAAATCATGATTGATTCTTGCTGATCACATGAATCTTCACTCATAAACTTTTGAATCATTGTGAATTTTGACAAGTCAAATTTGTTTGATATCCGTGATCATGCTCAATCTTGCACTATACTCACTGATCCTAACGTAGCAAAAATCTGACACCCATATATCTCGAATCCCTATGCATGCATGAGTATCTGGACGCAAACTCGGCTCAGGAGGAGGCACTGGGGGTGCGGGCGCACCAGGGGTGTGGTCGCACCACCCCTGGCTCCGCTAGGCCCCAATCTTCTCCCACATCCTCTCTGATACATTCTTGATCTTGACATGACTTTCGGCCAGGCTCCCTCTGAGGTTCCTAACATCTTCGCGCAAGGTTTTGATCTTAGCACTAAGCGAGGCGACAGTAGGACCCTTAGGTGGTGCCTCCTCCTCCTTATCGCTACTCTCAAAACTCCCAGGAGGCCTCTTAATGACCGGAGGTTTCCTGAACCTCCTGATCCTAAGGGGTTGGGATGAAGATTCTGCCGGCTCTTTTGCCTTGGGAGCCAGCTTGCGCAAGAGAGCCTTCCCGTATCCTCCGTTGGGCTTTTTCACTCCCACTACTGTATAGGATGGGAAGGGTGAGTGGTGGAAATAGAGTGAGGAGTAGAACTGCCCGAAGGCATTATAGAAATTTTCTTCCTTAGCTTGCCACCTTCAGGGGCCTTCCTCTTGAGGCCGATGGTGCTCGTGGACATCTTCTTTGTGGGCGCCTCCTTGCCCTTGGAGCCTCCTTGGGACGCCTTAGTCCGCCGTGGACTTAAGGCTAGCCCCGCCACTTGTGCCATCACTTGGCGGGGGCATGATGGCCAAAGGTGCCATGGTGATTGCTTTTGCCTCCTCTCTAACGAAGGTGCTTTCGGCACTAAATTGATTGAAGCTAGTACACCATCTAGGTTGAAGGTAGAGCATGAAGCGGTGTAGAGGGCTAGAGCGTGGCTGGCCATGGCTTCAAAAGTGCTTGCAGAGGGCTTGAATGAGGGAGAAGTGAGAGCTTTATGCTTGGTGTGAAGAGAGGGAGAGGCTTAGGGTGTCTTTTATAAGTGTTTTGGCCTCTACTTTGATGGAAACAGCACCAGCACCGCCAACACCATGATATCAAGATCAAGAATGTATCAGAGAGGATGTGGGAGAAGATTGGGGCCTAGCGGAGCCAGGGGTGGTGCGACCACACCCCTGGTGCGCCCGCACCCCCAGTGCCTCCTCCTGAGCCGAGTTTGCGTCCAGATACTCATGCATGCATAGGGATTCGAGATATATGGGTGTCAGATTTTTGCTACGTTAGGATCAGTGAGTATAGTGCAAGATTGAGCATGATCACGGGATATCAAACAATTTTGACTTGTCAAAATTCACATGATTCAAAAGTTTATGAGTGAAGATTCATGTGATCAGCAAGAATCAATCATGATTTAACCAAAGAAGCAAGGATCATGGGTTAACTAGTGAGGGCATAAAAGTAATTAACCAAGATTCATGCTTGAGAAATACTATTTTAAGTTTTTATTAAATGGAAGGAATAGAATTTTTTAATTTGGAACAAATTTGTCAAAAGCAATTAATTCTATTTTATCTATTTCTTGGTTAATGTTATGAGAAGGTTCTAGGAAAATTTTTAAGCGTTGACCGTTGACTTTAAAAATGTTACCGTCATCATCTTGAATGGTGATCGCGCCGTGTGGCGATGTGTTGATGACGGTGTATGGTCCTTTCCATTTGCTGCGTAATTTTCCTTCACTAAAGTGCTTGACTTTTGAATTGAAGAGTAGGACTTTGTCTCCTTGCTTGAATTCTTTTAGCTTTATTCGGTGATCGTGCCATCTTTTGGTTCTTTCCTTGTAGTTCTTGGCACTATGGTAGGCCTTCTCTCTCCATTCTTCTAGCTTGGCAATTTGTTTTTGTCTATTCTTGCCGGCTAGCTTCACATCCATGTTCCAGCTCTTTATTGCCCAGTGAGCTCGATGCTTAAGCTCAACTGGCAAATGGCAGCTTTTTCCATAGACGAGCTAGAATGGTGACATGCCGTTGGGGGTTTTGTAAGTTATCCTGTATGCCCAAAGTGCATCAGGAAGCTTGTTCTTCCATCCTTTCCCCATCTCATTGACCGTCTTCTGTAGGATATTTTTGATCTGCTTATTTGAAGTTTCTGCCTAACCGCTGGTCTGAGGATGGTATGGGGTGGCAATGTTGTGTTTGGCCCCAAGCTCTTTTAGGAAGGCTTTGAATGTTCTGTCGATGAAGTGAGATCCCCCATCGCTTATCACCATCCTTGGTGTTCCAAAACGAGGAAAAAATTACTTCATGAAAACATCTTCCTTGCGTGCTTAGCGTCTGCAGCTCTGCATGGCATTGCTTCCACCCCCTGTGAATGCGAAAGGAATCCGAAGCTTCCTAGGCTACGCGGGGTTCTATAGAAGGTTATTAAAGATTTCTCGCAAATATCTAGACCCCACACAAACCTGTTAGCTAAGGATGCGCCTTTTGAGTTCTCTGATGAGTGCTTGGATGCTTTTCATACCCCTTAAGAAAGCACTCATCTCAGCGCCAATCATCCAACCACCCGACTTGTCGCTGCCATTTGAGATCATGTGTGATGCTAGTGACTATGCTGTTGGTGTGGTCCTTGGCCAAACCAAAGATAAGAAGCATCATGCAATCACTTATGCTAGCAAAACACTGACAGGAGCACAACTTAATTGTGCTACTACTAAAAAAGAGCTCTTGGTAGTCGTTTTTGCTGTTGACAAGTTTAGATCTTACTTAGTTGGACAAAAGTTATTGTTTATACTGATCATGCTACACTCAAATACTTGCTCACTAAGAAAGGTGCTAAACCACGTTTAATAAGATGGGTACTCCTACTCTAAGAATTTGACCTTGAAATAAAAGATAAAAAGAGAGTAGAGAATATCATTGCAGATCATCTATCGCATATGCAAGTCACTACATGCAGGAACTACCAATAAATGACTTTCTATGCGATGACATGCTTCTAAACGTGACAGACTCCAACCGTGGTACATGAACATCGTCAACTACATGGTTACAGGTTATGTACCACCGGGAGAAAACAGGAGGAAACTACAAGTCGAGAGCAGACATCACCTTTGGGATGACCCATACCTGTATAGGGTCTGCTCTGATGGATTGTTGAGGAGATGTGTACCAATAGCAGAAGGCATACAGATCATTGAGAAATGCCATGTAGCACCATACGGAGGCCATTATGGAGTATTCCGCACACAAGCCAAAATCTGGCAGTGTGGATTCTTTTGGCCAACGATGTATGAAGACACCAAAGAGTTCATCCAAAGGTGTCGGAAATGCCAGCTGCAAGGAGGCATCACTACTCGCAATGCAATGCCCCTACACTACAACCTTCAAATAGAAATATTTGATGTGTGGGGCATTGACTTCATGGGGCCATTCCAAAAGTCCCAGACTACGAGTACATCCTCGTTGCTATTGATTATGTATCCAAGTGGGTGGAAGCAATGCCATGCAGAGCTGCAGACGCTAAGCACGCAAGGAAGATGTTTCATGAAGTAATTTTTCCTCGTTTTGGAACACCAAGGATGGTGATAAGCGATGGGGGATCTCACTTCATCGACAGAACATTCAAAGCCTTCCTAAAAGAGCTTGGGGCCAAACACAACATTGCCACCCCATACCATCCTCAGACCAGCGGTTAGGCAGAAACTTCAAATAAGCAGATCAAAAATATCCTACAGAAGACGGTCAATGAGATGGGGAAAGGATGGAAGAACAAGCTTCCTGATGCACTTTGGGCATACAGGATAACTTACAAAACCCCCAACGGCATGTCACCATTCTAGCTCGTCTATGGAAAAAGCTGCCATTTGCCAGTTGAGCTTAAGCATCGAGCTCACTGGGCAATAAAGAGCTGGAACATGGATGTGAAGCTAGCCGGCAAGAATAGACAAAAACAAATTGCCAAGCTAGAAGAATGGAGAGAGAAGGCCTACCATAGTGCCAAGAACTACAAGGAAAGAACCAAAAGATGGCACGATCACCGAATAAAGCTAAAAGAATTCAAGCAAGGAGACAAAGTCCTACTCTTCAATTCAAAAGTCAAGCACTTTAGTGAAGGAAAATTACGCAGCAAATGGAAAGGACCATACACCGTCATCAACACATCGCCACACGGCGCGATCACCATTCAAGATGATGACGGTAACATTTTAAAGTCAACGGTCAACGCTTAAAATTTTCCTAGAACCTTCTCATAACATTAACCAAGAAATAGATAAAATAGAATTAATTGCTTTTGACAAATTTGTTCCAAATTAAAAAAATTCTATTCCTTCCATTTAATAAAAACTTAAAATAGTATTTCTCAAGCATGAATCTTGGTTAATTACTTTTATGCCCTCACTAGTTAACCCATGATCCTTGCTTCTTTTGGTTAAATCATGATTGATTCTTGCTGATCACATGAATCTTCACTCATAAACTTTTGAATCATGTGAATTTTGACAAGTCAAATTTGTTTGATATCCCGTGATCATGCTCAATCTTGCACTATACTCACTGATCCTAACGTAGCAAAAATCTGACACCCATATATCTCGAATCCCTATGCATGCATGAGTATCTGGACGCAAACTCGGCTCAGGAGGAGGCACTGGGGGTGCGGGCGCACCAGGGGTGTGGTCGCACCACCCTGGCTCCGCTAGGCCCCAATCTTCTCCCACATCCTCTCTGATACATTCTTGATCTTGATATCATGGTGTTGGCGGTGCTGGTGCTGTTTCCATCAAAGTAGAGGCCAAAACACTTATAAAAGACACCCTAAGCCTCTCCCTCTCTTCACACCAAGCATAAAGCTCTCACTTCTCCCTCATTCAAGCCCTCTGCAAGCACTTTTGAAGCCATGGCCAGCCACGCTCTAGCCCTCTACACCGCTTCATGCTCTACCTTCAACCTAGATGGTGTACTAGCTTCAATCAATTTAGTGCCCGAAAGCACCTTCGTTAGAGAGGAGGCAAAAGCAATCACCATGGCACCTTTGGCCATCATGCCCCCGCCAAGTGATGGCACAAGTGGCGGGGCTAGCCTTAAGTCCACGGCGGACTAAGGCGTCCCAAGGAGGCTCCAAGGGCAAGGAGGCGCCCACAAAGAAGATGTCCACGAGCACCATCGGCCTCAAGAGGAAGGCCCCTGAAGGTGGCAAGCTAAGGAAGAAAATTTCTATAATGCCTTCGGGCAGTTCTACTCCTCACTCTATTTCCACCACTCACCCTTCCCCATCCTATACAGTAGTGGGAGTGAAAAGCCAACGGAGGATACGGGAAGGCTCTCTTGCGCAAGCTGGCTCCCAAGGCAAAGAGCCGGCAGAATCTTCATCCCAACCCCTTAGGATCAGGAGGTTCAGGAAACCTCCGGTCATTAAGAGGCCTCCTGGGAGTTTTGAGAGTAGCGATAAGGAGGAGGAGGCACCACCTAAGGGTCCTACTGTCGCCTCGCTTAGTGCTAAGATCAAACCTTGCGCGAAGATGTTAGGAACCTCAGAGGGAGCCTGGCCGAAAGTCATGTCAAGATCAGAGATCTTGAGGATGATATCAACACTCTTCGCATTGGCATAGGAAGGAAAATCAATAGATTGGCAAGGGCAGTAGGAGTGGTAGACTTTATTGATCAGCGCATTTAGGCCACTTTTGCTTAATAATTAGGCGCAATTTATTTCCTTATTTACATTTCCAATCATTTGATTTCATCATTGTATGCACCTATTTATCAAAGTTTTGTTAGTTCAATAAAAGCTCATATTATTATCAACGATGTTTGTCTCCACTTGTTTTTGTACACCTTTTTGTCTCCAAATAAAAATAAAACAGGTACAAAAACAAGTGTGGGGGAGATGACCCACAACTCTTCTCGAAAAAGGTACACAAAAGAACAACATGTTTTAAATTTTATTTAGTGCACTCTCACTCCCGAGCTAGATAAAGAAAGAATAACTTTTATAAACATACTCCAATTCCATTCTACCTTTTGATTAGAATTTGCATACTCTTTATTCCTTGCTAAAATTCCAAAAGTCTTGTGAGCAACTCATCTTAGGGACCCCATTTTCATCTAAGTCATTGGAATATGAGATATAGTAGGATGAAATGACACTTGCTCTCTGTTGCAAAGTACTTGGGATTTATTTTACAAAATCAAAATTCAAATAGCATGCTCCTCAGTGATCAAAATTTCCTACCAAGGCCATATATGATCGTACATGATATAAGCCTTCTACATAGCCACTTACTTTGTGTTGAGTTTTGTCAAGTTCTGTGATCTTTGTTGAGAGAAGTTTCATGCTCCCAAGATCAAAAATCACGTACATGCCATATTCAAACTGTTGCTTCTACACTGGAAGTACGCAAAAACATGCCATCCATCAACCACAAAATAAATACTCCATGCTCTAAATATATGATCTTTCTTAGTAAGTTCTTAATAAAAGAGACATGAAGGCTATGCAAAAGTATTGAAAAAAATATAGGACACATGAAGGTCCTAAGTATTGAAAGAAAGGAAAAAAATGATGAGCACATGAAGGCTCAAAAAAAATGATAGCCATGTCTCAAGAATAAAACGCTAGAGAAAAAGATCATATCAAACAAAGGAGTATAGTTCTTACCACATTCCACACACATGCACTTTTTCGATCTTAGGGTATGACGCTTCCCTCCGTGGATCCGGGATTTAACTTTACAACATACGCAAGGTAAGTGTGCCAAGTTCATCATCCATTCCAAAACTCCACATAAGCTTTTAGAAATAGGATGATCAAAGGTAAACTTCAAAGATATGCCTTGGTGAGGAAACAAAATTCAAAATATGAGCAATCCGGGAGTGTCATTTGAGGAGCAAAGCTATCTTTACTTTTTCAAAAGCAAAAACCCAAGTTTCCAAGTAGAGTTGAGTAGGGGATTTGAATCCATGCTGTTCCATTATCCAATTACTCAAGAGAATTTGGTAGACACTCAGAATGTTCACAGGTCCAGGTGAAGCTTGGAATAACTTGTATGTAGGTTTCAAATCAAGAAGAATAAACCTGCTTAGTCCTAAAACTTTACTCGAGGATGAGCAAAGGACTAAGTGTGGGGGAGTTTGTTTGCAGTTCTTAACTAACACTTTATACTGCCAACATTTATTTAAAACCTGCCAAAAGCAACACAAAACTTAGAAATAGTGTTTTGAAACTAACAATTTCCATAGTTTTGGTGAATTCTCTATGTTTTGCAGGGATAATATGAAAACATACCTAGATGGGCCAAAAGAAGAAGAAGAAAACACTCATGTTTCACTCGCCCAAGCAAAGCAAAGGGAAGAAAAGAGGAAAAAGCGTAATCACCTTGCAAAACTGGGCCGAGCACCAACGAAGAAGAAGTCCAGGCCCAAAGAGCAGCCCACTTGCCAAAGGCAGTGGCGAGCCACGCCAGGCCAGGTGTGGTCGCAACCCCATTGCCGCCTCTCGGGCCCACCTTTGGCAGGTTTTAAATAAATGTTGGCAGTATAAAGTGTTAGTTAAGAACTGCAAACAAACTCCCCCACACTTAGTCCTTTGCTCATCCTCGAGTAAAGTTTTAGGACTAAGCAGGTTTATTCTTCTTGATTTGAAACCTACATACAAGTTATTCCAAGCTTCACCTGGACCTGTGAACATTCTGAGTGTCTACCAAATTCTCTTGAGTAATTGGATAATGGAACAGCATGGATTCAAATCCCCCTACTCAACTCTACTTGGAAACTTGGGTTTTTGCTTTTGAAAAAGTAAAGATAGCTTTGCTCCTCAATGACACTCCGGATTGCTCATATTTTGAATTTTGTTTCCTCACCAAGGCATATCTTTGAAGTTTACCTTTGATCATCCTATTTCTAAAAGCTTATGTGGAGTTTTGGGAATGGATGATGAACTTGGCACACTTACCTTGCGTATGTTGTAAAGTTAAATCCCGGATCCACGGAGGGAAGCGTCATACCCTAAGATCGAAAAAGTGCATGTGTGTGGAATGTGGTAAGAACTATACTCCTTTGTTTGATATGATCTTTTTCTCTAGCGTTTTATTCTTGAGACATGGCTATCATTTTTTTTGAGCCTTCATGTGCTCATCATTTTTTCCTTTCTTTCAATACTTAGGACCTTCATGTGTCCTATTATTTTTTTTCAATACTTTTGCATAGCCTTCATGTCTCTTTTATTAAGAACTTACTAAGAAAGATCATATATTTAGAGCATGGAGTATTTATTTTGTGGTTGATGGATGGCATGTTTTTGCGTACTTCCAGTGTAGAAGCAACAGTTTGAATATGGCATGTACGTGATTTTTGATCTTGGGAGCATGAAACTTCTCTCAACAAAGATCACAGAACTTGACAAAACTCAACACAAAGTAAGTGGCTATGTAGAAGGCTTATATCATGTACGATCATATATGGCCTTGGTAGGAAATTTTGATCACTGAGGAGCATGCTATTTGAATTTTGATTTTGTAAAATAAATCCCAAGTACTTTGCAACAGAGAGCAAGTGTCATTTCATCCTACTATATCTCATATTCCAATGACTTAGATGAAAATGGGGTCCCTAAGATGAGTTGCTCACAAGACTTTTGGAATTTTAGCAAGGAATAAAGAGTATGCAAATTCTAATCAAAAGGTAGAATGGAATTGGAGTATGTTTATAAAAGTTATTCTTTCTTTATCTAGCTCGGGAGTGAGAGTGCACTAATAAAATTTAAAACATGTTGTTCTTTTGTGTACCTTTTTCGAGAAGAGTTGTGGGTCATCTCCCCCACACTTGTTTTTGTACCTGTTTTATTTTTATTTGGAGACAAAAAGGTGTAACAAAAACAAGTGGAGACAAACATCGTTGATAATAATATGAGCTTTTATTGAACTAACAAAACTTTGATAAATAGGTGCATTACAATGATGAAATCAAAATGATTGGAAATGTAAATAAGGAAATAAATTGCGCCTAATTATTAAGCAAAAGTGGCCTAAATGCGCTGATCAATAAAGTCTACCACTCCTACTGCCCTTGCCAATCTATTGATTTTTCCTTCCTATGCCAATGCGAAGAGTGTTGATATCATCCTCAAGATCTCTGATCTTGACATGACTTTCGGCCAGGCTCCCTCTGAGGTTCCTAACATCTTCGCGCAAGGTTTTGATCTTAGCACTAAGCGAGGCGACAGTAGGACCCTTAGGTGGTGCCTCCTCCTCCTTATCGCTACTCTCAAAACTCCCAGGAGGCCTCTTAATGACGGAGGTTTCCTGAACCTCCTGATCCTAAGGGGTTGGGATGAAGATTCTGCAGGCTCTTTTGCCTTGGGAGCCAGCTTGCGCAAGAGAGCCTTCCCGTATCCTCCGTTGGGCTTTTTCACTCCCACTACTGTATAGGATGGGGAAGGGTGAGTGGTGGAAATAGAGTGAGGAGTAGAACTGCCCGAAGGCATTATAGAAATTTTCTTCCTTAGCTTGCCACCTTCAGGGGCCTTCCTCTTGAGGCCGATGGTGCTCGTGGACATCTTCTTTGTGGGCGCCTCCTTGCCCTTGGAGCCTCCTTGGGACGCCTTAGTCCGCCGTGGACTTAAGGCTAGCCCCGCCACTTGTGCCATCACTTGGCGGGGGCATGATGGCCAAAGGTGCCATGGTGATTGCTTTTGCCTCCTCTCTAACGAAGGTGCTTTCGGGCACTAAATTGATTGAAGCTAGTACACCATCTAGGTTGAAGGTAGAGCATGAAGCGGTGTAGAGGGCTAGAGCGTGGCTGGCCATGGCTTCAAAAGTGCTTGCAGAGGGCTTGAATGAGGGAGAAGATGAGAGCTTTATGCTTGGTGTGAAGAGAGGGAGAGGCTTAGGGTGTCTTTTATAAGTGTTTTGGCCTCTACTTTGATGGAAACAGCACCAGCACCGCCAACACCATGATATCAAGATCAAGAATGTATCAGAGAGGATGTGGGAGAAGATTGGGGCCTAGCGGAGCCAGGGGTGGTGCGACCACACCCCTGGTGCGCCCGCACCCCAGTGCCTCCTCCTGAGCCGAGTTTGCGTCCAGATACTCATGCATGCATAGGGATTCGAGATATATGGGTGTCAGATTTTTGCTACGTTAGGATCAGTGAGTATAGTGCAAGATTGAGCATGATCACGGGATATCAAACAAATTTGACTTGTCAAAATTCACATGATTCAAAAGTTTATGAGTGAAGATTCATGTGATCAGCAAGAATCAATCATGATTTAACCAAAAAGAAGCAAGGATCATGGGTTAACTAGTGAGGGCATAAAAGTAATTAACCAAGATTCATGCTTGAGAAATACTATTTTAAGTTTTTATTAAATGGAAGGAATAGAATTTTTTTAATTTGGAACAAATTTGTCAAAAGCAATTAATTCTATTTTATCTATTTCTTGGTTAATGTTATGAGAAGGTTCTAGGAAAATTTTTAAGCGTTGACCGTTGACTTTAAAAATGTTACCGTCATCATCTTGAATGGTGATCGCGCCGTGTGGCGATGTGTTGATGACGGTGTATGGTCCTTTCCATTTGCTGCGTAATTTTCCTTCACTAAAGTGCTTGACTTTTGAATTGAAGAGTAGGACTTTGTCTCCTTGCTTGAATTCTTTTAGCTTTATTCGGTGATCGTGCCATCTTTTGGTTCTTTCCTGTAGTTCTTGGCACTATGGTAGGCCTTCTCTCTCCATTCTTCTAGCTTGGCAATTTGTTTTTGTCTATTCTTGCCGGCTAGCTTCACATCCATGTTCCAGCTCTTTATTGCCCAGTGAGCTCGATGCTTAAGCTCAACTGGCAAATGCAGCTTTTTCCATAGACGAGCTAGAATGGTGGACATGCCGTTGGGGGTTTTGTAAGTTATCCTGTATGCCCAAAGTGCATCAGGAAGCTTGTTCTTCCATCCTTTCCCCATCTCATTGACCGTCTTCTGTAGGATATTTTTGATCTGCTTATTTGAAGTTTCTGCCTAACCGCTGGTCTGAGGATGGTATGGGGTGGCAATGTTGTGTTTGGCCCCAAGCTCTTTTAGGAAGGCTTTGAATGTTCTGTCGATGAAGTGAGATCCCCCATCGCTTATCACCATCCTTGGTGTTCCAAAACGAGGAAAAATTACTTCATGAAACATCTTCCTTGCGTGCTTAGCGTCTGCAGCTCTGCATGGCATTGCTTCCACCACTTGGATACATAATCAATAGCAACGAGGGATGTACTCGTAGTCCTGGGACTTTTGGAATGGCCCCATGAAGTCAATGCCCCCACACATCAAATATTTCTATTTGAAGGTTGTAGTGTAGGGGCATTGCATTGCGAGTAGTGATGCCTCCTTGCAGCTGGCATTTCCGACACCTTTGGATGAACTCTTTGGTGTCTTCATACATCGTTGGCCAAAGAATCCACACTGCCAGATTTTGGCTTGTGTGCGGAATACTCCATAATGGCCTCCGTATGGTGCTACATGGCATTTCTCAATGATCTGTATGCCTTCTGCTATTGGTACACATCTCCTCAACAATCCATCAGAGCAGACCCTATACAGGTATGGGTCATCCCAAAGGTGATGTCTGCTCTCGACTTGTAGTTTCCTCCTGTTTTCTCCCGGTGGTACATAACCTGTAACCATGTAGTTGACGATGTTCA
This sequence comes from Tripidium arundinaceum, assembly GCA_030439765.1. Classification (NCBI taxonomy): domain Eukaryota; kingdom Viridiplantae; phylum Streptophyta; class Magnoliopsida; order Poales; family Poaceae; genus Tripidium; species Tripidium arundinaceum. The sequence continues at coordinate 7,549 of JAHUYU010000588.1, read as the reverse complement.
TGTACCACGGGTTGGAGTCTGTCACGTTTAGAAGCATGTCATCGCATAGAAAGTCATTTATTGGTAGTTCCTGCATGTTAGTGACTTGCATATGCGATAGATGATCTGCAATGATATTCTCTACTCTCTTTTTATCTTTTATTTCAAGGTCAAATTCTTAGAGTAGGAGTACCCATCTTATTAAACGTGGTTTAGCACCTTTCTTAGTGAGCAAGTATTTGAGTGTAGCATGATCAGTATAAACAATAACTTTTGTCCAACTAAGTAAGATCTAAACTTGTCAACAGCAAAAAACGACTACCAAGAGCTCTTTTTTAGTAGTAGCACAATTAAGTTGTGCTCCTGTCAGTGTTTTGCTAGCATAAGTGATTGCATGATGCTTCTTATCTTTGGTTTGGCCAAGGACCACACCAACAGCATAGTCACTAGCATCACACATGATCTCAAATGGCAGCGACAAGTCGGGTGGTTGGATGATTGGCGCTGAGATGAGTGCTTTCTTAAGGGTATGAAAAGCATCCAAGCACTCATCAGAGAACTCAAAAGGCGCATCCTTAGCTAACAGGTTTGTGTGGGGTCTAGATATTTGCGAGAAATCTTTAATAAACCTTCTATAGAACCCCGCGTAGCCTAGGAAGCTTCGGATTCCTTTCGCATTCACAGGGGGTGGTAGCTATTCGATCACCTCGATCTTTGCTTTGTCTACCTTAATCCCCCTCTTGGACACAAGGTGCCCAAGGACAATGCCCTCTTGGACCATGAAATGGCACTTTTCCCAGTTAAGTACCAGGTCCTTTTCTTGGCATCGTTGCAAGACTTTGTCTAAATTCTCAAGACAGTGGTCAAAAGTTTTTCCATAGACCGAAAAATCATCCATGAAAACTTGCATGATTTCTTCAATCATGTTTAAGAAAATAGACATCATGCACTGTTGGAATGAAGCGGGTGCATTACACAACCCGAATGACATCCATTGATATGCATATGTTCCATACGGACATGTAAAAGTCATCTTGCTCTGAACATCGGGGTGGATGGGAATTTGGTGATACCCCGAATACCCATCTAGGAAACAAAAGAAAGAATGCTTTGCCAACCGCTCCAACATTTCATCAATGAAGGGCAGTGGAAAGTGATCTTTCTTTGTAGCCGAGTTGAGTTTTCGGTAATCTATACACATTCTCCACCCCGTGACGGTTCGTTGTGGGATCAATTCATTCTTGCTGTTTTCAACGACCATCATTCCTCCCTTCTTGGGTACCACTTGGACGTGACTAACCCAGTCACTATGTGGTACAGATAAATTATCCTGGCGTGAAGAAGTTTGAGGACTTCTTTCTTCATGACTTCCCACATTGCATTGTTGAGCCTACGCTGAGGCTCTAGAGATGGTGTACTCGAAGGATCAATTGGAATGCGATGGGTGCAAAGGGTTGGACTTATCCCCTTAAGATCTTGCAAGGAGTACCCAAAAACAAGTCTATGCTTTTCTAAGATGGCGATGAGTTTGGCTGTCTCCTCATCAGTAAGCTTATCACTTATGATTACAAGAGTTTGCTTGTCGCCATTCAGGAAAGCATAACGTAAGCCTGCGGACATGGGGTTTAAGTTCAACTGGAGGTCGTGCCGGTGCTTCCTCCTTAGGAAGTTCTAGGGTTTCGCCTAAGTCGTCCTTCTCTTTGATGAAGAATTCATCATCTTTTTCTAAGGATGACTCGGGAGATTCGAAAGGTGAAACCGACATGACTTCCCTAGGCAGATTAGGATAGGGGAAAGATTCTGCCACTAAGTTTTTGGCTCGAGTGATAGGAAAAGAAAAAGTGTCTTTCCCCAACTTTACGTCCAGCTCCCCTAAAGTTGGTGGGTCTAAGAAGAGTTTCTCTAGGGGATGCCTGATCATGATGTTGAAATCTTGAATGTCGAAGACATGGAAATAGAGGGCCATTTTGACCTTATCATGATGAATTGTTATGTTGTGCAGAATCCCACGTCCCTTTAGGTTGGTCCGTGGAGCAATCCTTAGAGATTTGTTTGTCGGAGTAAGAGGTTCATCACCTAAGTAGGTGCGCGCAAAAGATGCGGACATGTTTGCTCCAATAGTTGGATTGTAAAGCACATCCACCATAATTCTACAAATTCTGCATTGAATGGTTAAAGAAGGGGTGCAAATTTGAATTTCTTTAGAAGAGTGCTCCGCTTCTTCTACCCATTCACTGCTCATGATACTGGTCAGCTCCTTGATAGACTCCCTAAGGATTTCTTTGTCTAAAGGGTTAAGAGGAGTGACAGTAACTGGTGGTCTCTTTTGGCAAGAGTATTTCGAGGTGTTTCCAAAGTTTTCAAAAAGTCCGTCCTCGAAATATGGAAAATCTAAAGGTTGGAAACCTTCCTCCGGAGTTTCCGGTTTGGGTGAGGGTCTCTGGATAGGAGTTATGGGTTCGGCCTCAGCCGAAGAGACTTCCTCGGGTTTTGGTTTGGGATCCATACGGAGGGGTTCTATCGGGGGAGTGTTCTCTAGAATGCAATCTAAAAGAGCTTCTCCTTCCGCTGTGGTTTTATGTGTGAAAGACCCTCCGGTAGCTATATCGAGCTGTAGGGTAGACTCCTTGCTAAGACCTAACAAAAAATGCTGTAATAGCACATGGTTTGGTATAGACAAGTCTGGGCCAGAATGTGATAGGATTGAAAATCTGTCCCAGGGCTGCACCTATAGTTTCCTTCTCTTTTTTTTAGAAGTTGAGAATCTCTTGTCGTAGGGCAGTGATTCGAGATATAGGGAAGAACGCGAGACAGAATCTGTTCCTCAGTTCTTCCCAATCTCCATTTACCTTCCCTACGTTGTGGGCATACCATTGTTTTGCCCTCTCATCAAGTGAGAAACGAAACAACTTCCACCGAAGTGTTTCTTGTGACATGCCAAAATGGTTAGGCATGCACAGAGTTGCTCAAACTCCCTTAAGTGGGTGATAGGGGTTTTCATAATCTAACCCCGAGAAGGTCTGTTCCCGAACCATGTCTATAAAGCCAGGGCGGAGTTCATAGCTGGAAGCTGTGATTGGCTTCGATGATTGTGGTGGCTCTACAAACTCGCCCTTGGGAGCAGAAAGGTTTTGGATGGTTGGTTGCTCCATTGGAAAAAGATTAAAAGAAAAGAAAGAGTAAAATAAAGGATGCACGGGCGAACTTGGTTCAGAGACAAAAACAATGACCGTTCCCCGGCAACGGCGCCAGAAATGCTTGTTGGTGTTTCTTAGCGTAAGCAGAGGGAATCCACAAGCGCACAGATACACCATTGTAGCACTTCACCCGGTGGTATTTAGGGTAGCATATTTCCACGAGGAACGGTGGTGTTCAAGGTCTCTCGGCTAGTTCTCCTAAGAAAACAAGAAGAAGGATAACTAGGGTAGTGAGGTTTTTCTAAGGATAGGGATCTTAAGGTAAGATAGCTTGGTCACTAAAGACTTGCTTCGGGCACCGGATCACACCTGGTCCGCCAAGCGAGGCCGGCCTGTAGCTCTACGCCGTACCCAAACTTGGGGGGATTACGAGGGACGGACAGGGCTGTCACCACCTGCCACCTACCCCTCAACCATGGAGTACGAGGCAAAACGAAGGTAACCTCTAGCTTAGACACCATGTCTATCAATTACTACTCTAGCATTGGCTAGGAACTTCCGTCTTTATCAGGAATCTTCTACTAGAGTATTCGCCGCAAGGATGAACGACGAACCCACAAGTTTATAATGAACAAATATAACTTACTTAAGAACTCAATATTAATAGATAAACACAAACTTCTTACTTCAAGTAGCAAGATGATCGTTGAGGTACAAGTGTAGATGAAGCCAACAAGTTCGGCACTCCGTCCACCCGATGTACAAGGCTTGCCAAGTACAAGAAGTAGAGGTAGCTGATTCTCCGGGATTCCTCTAACTCTTCCTCACTCACTCACTATACTAATCTAGCTAAAAGCTAATGTGGAGATGGAGCTTGATCTTCTTCTTCTCTTCCAGTGTATGATGATTTTGAGAGGGGGGGTGTCCTTCTCCTTTTATAGCTTGGTGAGGTCGGTTTGCCAAGATATTTTAGGCAAGCACCACCACAACCGACCTTAGGAGCATTAATGGCACCGCCCTGCCAAAGGTGGGCCCGAGAGGCGGCAATGGGGGTGCGGCTGCACCTGGCCTGGCGTGGCTCGCCACCGCCTTTGGCAGGTAGGCTACTCTTTGGGCCTGGACTTCTTCTTCGTTGGTGCTCGACCCAGTTTTGCAAGGTGATCAGGCTTTTTCCTCTTTTCTTCCCTTTGCTTTGCTTGGGCGAGTGAAACATGAGTGTTTTCTTCTTCTTTTTTCCCATCTTGGTATGTTTTCATATTATCCCTGCAAAACATAGATAATTCACCAAAACTATGGAAATTGTTAGTTTCAAACCCTTATTTCTAAGTTTGGTGTTGCTTTTGGCAGGTTTTAAATAAATGTTGGCAGTATAAAGTGTTAGTTAAGAACTTCCAACACCTGGACACCACGTCTACACTATCGACTACTACTCTAGGCGTCGTACAGGGTTATCCATCTCTATCAGGAACCCCTCTACTAGAATATCTGCTACAAGAATGGACGACGAACCCAGAAGCAAATAAGAGTAAATCTTAGCTAATCAAAAGACTTATGACCATAAGAATCACGAACACTCACTTAGCGAAAGAATCCATTGAGGTGAAGGTGTTTGTCGAGGTACAAGCGGGGGAAGACTACCGACAAATCCGACACTTCCTCGAACTCTCCCTCACATCTCTCCCTTACTTAACTCTAGATAGCTATGGCCTAAGCCTTTGAGTGAAGCTCAAGTGTGGTGTGCTCTTCCTTGGTATGGTGTTATCTTTGGGGAGCTCTCCTCCTTCTTTTATAGTAGGTTGGAGGCGGTTTGAGGAGGGATATTCCCCGGATACCTACCGCACCGCCCTCCACTGCATTGAATGCACCGACCTGAAGAAGATGGGCCTGAGGCGTGCTAGAAAGCATGCGGGGCGCACCTAGTGTGTGGCCGCACCGCCACTGGGCCCAAATGAGCCCATCCTTGGTGATTTACTCCTTTTGGACTTCTTGAGTGGGCCTATGGTGGTTTGGCGCTGATTCGAGATGTTTGGATATGGGTTTTGGCCTTTTTTCTCTCCATATGTTCAGGCCCTAATTTGCCTAGTAAGTGGGCCTTCCCCCGTTGGGCTCATATCGGGTGTTTGTTTTGCTATGTTCTTTGTGTACTTTTGGCATGTTTCTTGTGTTATCCTAACATGTCCTCCTGCAAATGGTAAGTCACCAGAACTCGTGGAATTCGTTAGTTATAAGCCCTAATTCTAAGTTTGGTGTTTTTTTTAGCAGATTTTATGTGAGAGTTGGCAGTTAGAAATAGGAGTTAAGGACCGCCAGCAAGCTCCCCACACTTACCCCTTTGCTCGTCCTCGAGCAAAGCTTAGAGATAAAAGTAATCACGAGCATAACATCCTAAGATATATGGCTTACATAAAAGTTATTCCAACACATTCTTTACACAAGTGGAATTTGTGGTGTTAGCTAACATGTTTCCTTAGGTTGTTGAGAAGCGGAACAGTTCTCAAAACAAAGTCATTTTCCAATTTCACATCTTAGCAACTTGGAGTTTTGAAAGTTTTTTCTCAAGAAAAGCATAGTTCACTTTATACTCCCTCAAATGGCACTCTCAAATCACTCAATGGTGTATAATTCCTCACCAAGGCATAGCAATGTTTTGCCTTCTTTTGTTTTCTCCTACTTCTAAAAAGGTTTATGTGGAGCTTTAGGTAGGGATAAACAAGATAGCATACTTGTATTGCATATGTTGTAAAGTCAAATCAAGGATCCAAGGAGAGAAGTGTCATACTCTTAGATCAAGACGTGCGTGTGTGTGGAAAATGGTACGAATATACTCCTTTTGTAGATATGATCTCTCTATAACTTACTATTTTGAGACATGGCTATTTTTTTCTTTTTTCTTTAACTAAGCATGAGCCTTCATGTGCTCATCATTTCATTATTCTTTCTTTATCTAGCTCGGGAGTGAGAGTGCACTAAATAAAATTTAAAACATGTTGTTCTTTTGTGTACCTTTTTCGAGAAGAGTTGTGGGTCATCTCCCCCACACTTGTTTTTGTACCTGTTTTATTTTTATTTGGAGACAAAAAGGTGTACAAAAACAAGTGGAGACAAACATCGTTGATAATAATATGAGCTTTTATTGAACTAACAAAACTTTGATAAATAGGTGCATTACAATGATGAAATCAAAATGATTGGAAATGTAAATAAGGAAATAAATTGCGCCTAATTATTAAGCAAAAGTGGCCTAAATGCGCTGATCAATAAAGTCTACCACTCCTACTGCCCTTGCCAATCTATTGATTTTCCTTCTATGCCAATGCGAAGAGTGTTGATATCATCCTCAAGATCTCTGATCTTGACATGACTTTCGGCCAGGCTCCCTCTGAGGTTCCTAACATCTTCGCGCAAGGTTTTGATCTTAGCACTAAGCGAGGCGACAGTAGGACCCTTAGGTGGTGCCTCCTCCTCCTTATCGCTACTCTCAAAACTCCCAGGAGGCCTCTTAATGACCGGAGGTTTCCTGAACCTCCTGATCCTAAGGGGTTGGGATGAAGATTCTGCCGGCTCTTTTGCCTTGGGAGCCAGCTTGCGCAAGAGAGCCTTCCCCGTATCCTCCGTTGGGCTTTTTCACTCCCACTACTGTATAGGATGGGGAAGGGTGAGTGGTGGAAATAGAGTGAGGAGTAGAACTGCCCGAAGGCATTATAGAAATTTTCTTCCTTAGCTTGCCACCTTCAGGGGCCTTCCTCTTGAGGCCGATGGTGCTCGTGGACATCTTCTTTGTGGGCGCCTCCTTGCCCTTGGAGCCTCCTTGGGACGCCTTAGTCCGCCGTGGACTTAAGGCTAGCCCCGCCACTTGTGCCATCACTTGGCGGGGGCATGATGGCCAAAGGTGCCATGGTGATTGCTTTTGCCTCCTCTCTAACGAAGGTGCTTTCGGCACTAAATTGATTGAAGCTAGTACACCATCTAGGTTGAAGGTAGAGCATGAAGCGGTGTAGAGGGCTAGAGCGTGGCTGGCCATGGCTTCAAAAGTGCTTGCAGAGGGCTTGAATGAGGGAGAAGTGAGAGCTTTATGCTTGGTGTGAAGAGAGGGAGAGGCTTAGGGTGTCTTTTATAAGTGTTTTGGCCTCTACTTTGATGGAAACAGCACCAGCACCGCCAACACCATGATATCAAGATCAAGAATGTATCAGAGAGGATGTGGGAGAAGATTGGGGCCTAGCGGAGCCAGGGGTGGTGCGACCACACCCCTGGTGCGCCCGCACCCCCAGTGCCTCCTCCTGAGCCGAGTTTGCGTCCAGATACTCATGCATGCATAGGGATTCGAGATATATGGGTGTCAGATTTTTGCTACGTTAGGATCAGTGAGTATAGTGCAAGATTGAGCATGATCACGGGATATCAAACAAATTTGACTTGTCAAAATTCACAAG
>JAHUYU010002199.1:0-18330 GCA_030439765.1 Tripidium arundinaceum | reverse complement strand
ACCATTCACAAATTCTGAGAGCATGGGGAGAGAGAGGAGGGTGAGGGGAAGCTCATAGGTATGCTACCTCAATCTATCACAGCTTGGGGAAGGAGATCGATGAGGGCGAGGCGTGTTCTTGCGAGGAACAAAGGGAGCTTAGGGGCTCAGTTTAGGGAGGGAGAAGAGGAGCATCGAAGCTAGTCGGCTTGGTGAGCTCGGCTTTGCACTTTATAGGGGCTAGCAAGAGTTGTGCCACCGGCTCACCTGCTCGCCATCAATGGCGTCGCTGCTAGCGAGCGCTACCTGCAGAGCGAAGGACGATGGGCGGTGCGGCATGTAGCGAAGCGGTGGTGCTGATGCGACGACCGCATTGACGGCGCGCATGACAAGGCGGCCAAGGCCGGTGAGGATAGCCGTAGCGACGTGGGTGATGGATGCCTGTCCTCTTTGCTTGTTTGCGTGGTGTGTTGGTGACAAACCCCTTTTCTAGAAATACTCTTATATATGGATAATATATATTTTGCAAAGAGGTATTTACAAAACTGAAACCCTGCATGTGTCAAAAAAGATAGCTTTATGTAAATAAAAACCAAGCCTTATCTTTGATTTATCCATATGCATGTATTGTTATCCCCTTTGCATAGGGTAAGGTTGGATTTGCTGAGTACCTTGTACTCACTCTTGCTTTGTTGTACAGAGGAAGACCTGACTTCAATCTCGAAGCTGCATTCGAGTAAGGTCGTGTCTGGACCCAACTAAGCCTGTGGCATTGGTGTTAGCCAGATGTGTAGTAGCGATCTCTATTATTTCTGGGTCTGTTGGATCTATGTTGTATTGTGGTTATTTATCTGTGTGACATGGCTTCATTGCCCGTGCCTATCAAGACTACTGCGCTGAGACTTATCTGATGTAATAAATGTGCGTACTAGCCTCCTGGGACTAGTATTTGTATCATATTTGACTTCCTGGATGACCGGTGGCGCTTTAGTCTCGATAAGCCCTCTTTTCTCGCACGATTCCCTAAAAGTAGAGTATGTGACACCAGCCACTGTTATCAAATCCTCATATGATGTTGCACCTCTGACATGATTCAATAGAATTCTTAGGAAGTATCTCTCCCCTTCCATCCAGATAGCAGCAACTTGGGATGCCATTGGGGCATTGTACCTTCTCTGATCAGGCGTGACATTTGTAGTGAGTTCAATCCGGTAGTCATCCAAGTTCAGAAAAGAACCATTTCTCCTAAAAGTATGAACATATGGGTTATCCTACAAAATTGTACAGGATATTCTGGATGAGGTTGATATCAAGGTCAGGGGACCTTTTGACTCTATGTGACAATGCCTCATCTTCTGTATCATAAAAGCAGACCTACAGATGCCGAGGGCTGTGGCCACCAAGAACCAGGTGGTCTAGACGATGGTACAACCTGCCATGAACTCAAAATTTATAAATACTGGTCCCTGCTGCAGTGTTATATCTACGATCAAGGGTAACTCCAAGAATTGCAAAGGCAAAGTGCGAGTTGAGATATCGTATATGTTGCCTAAAATATTTTGCATCATCATGCACTTGTGAATAACATTTTCAGCTCTGTAGGAACCTCCGTGTAGGTGTTTGATGACTGACAACATGTCATAGGGTTACCCGGGATAGTGATTGGTGGGCTTCGGCATATGCAAAACTCGTCGGTAAACGCGAAGACAATGATTTATACTGGTTTAGGCTGCTGTATAGCGTAATACCCTACATCCAGTTCGGCGTGATGCCTTTGCGTTGGATTGTTGTGTATGATATAATTGTACAAGGGGTAATGCTCCTGCCTCTCTTTATGTAGTCCAGAGGGCAGAGCGTATTAATTTAGTCCTAGTCGGTTACTACAGAAGGTTCTAGTTCTATTACAGAAGCTAACTCTCCTAATAATCCGACTAGGTCAGTCGTTCATAACTTGGAGATCACATCACATTGTTCCATGTCTTCAAGTGGACTATGGGCCAGCCTAGACCCATGACGGGTAGTCGGCTCGATGGGGAACCCTTAGGATCCTGGTTCATCAAGCCCCCTAGCTCTTCATGGTTGATCTTCGAAGTCGCCTTGAATCTTTTGAAGCTGGCCGAGTAGAATCAAGTATCATCTGAGTACCTTCTGAGAGAAACCATGAGTGCTCTTAAGATCTTCGGGTGATGTGCACTTTTCAAAAAAGTGCACTCATCGAGTGTAGCCCCCGAGCCTCTTGCTGTTTAGCATAAAGAGCTGGAGAGTCTTTTCTAGAATTTTCCAACTCTTTTTGAAGAAATTTAAATGCATCCGCTGAGGATATGTATCCCGCAGCCCTTGAGCCTAGAGCCCAGTGCTGTGTAATCGATTATAGGGTCTTGTAAGACATCCTCAAGGGTGCAAGCAATTACCCTTCCTGGCAAGCTATAAATATCCCTAAAATCATAGCCCCCGAGCTTAGTCAGAACATTGCTGACTAAGTTCCGGCAAAAATCTCGAAAACCGAGTAGGTAAATTCCCAGGTGCTGTCTCTGAGCTGAAATCTAGGCTTGATCTTTTAGCCTTAGATGCAGTATATGTCTTGGGTAAAAACCAGAAGGTTTGTTTGAAGTGATTTCCTTTCCAAATCTGTGAATGTGAAATCTGAATAAAGTATCTTTGCATTATCTCCAAAATTGGTAAGAATCAGCCTCCTCGATATCCGCATAGATTTAACTGTATGCGACGGTCAAACTTCCGTAGAAAATATCTAACCATGATCTTGAAACGGTTCCTTCCCATCGAAGATAACTATAGTTGACATTATTAATAATGGGGGGAGGAAGGAATTCCATCACCATCCACATCCGCCGCATCTGTCACAAACCCTAGATCCAATTTCATAGAATCCCTTGCGCCACCATCTGTCCACTTAGTAGTAAGCACCTGACGGCTGTTGGTATTTATTATGCTCATGTAGCATATTCCGCAAGCGCATAGAATACCGTTGTAGCATTTCACCCGGGAGTATTCCAGGGTATCGTATTTATCCTCAGGGAAGCAATGGTTAAAGAATGTGATAGCTAACCATCATGTATCTACTAACTAATATACCAACTAGTCTAGAATGGGGGTAATTGATATATATCATAGGAGTGATGACAAACACAGGAGGAGTCCAAACATAAAAGAGTAGTCTAGCTAGCGAGGAGAACAACGAGGTGAACACATGGTTCCAATGATTCAAACTCTACTTCTATGGTTCTACCTTAATCACACAGTTGCAACACAGAGATTGAGTCCACACAACAAGTATACTAGGCGGCAGCCGAGACAATTGGAGACAAAACTCCTACCCGAAGCGACTACACAGTTGACACTAACCTTACCTTTTAAGAACTTGTCTCAAACACGTGGTGGAATACAAGGGCTAGATAGATCCTGTCACAACCTACTAGCTACCACAAACAATCTGTGCACAAGTGGCAACCAAAGGCAAGATAGTGTATAAGCACCACGCTTACACCTTCTCTCACTACTCTTCTTGTGCACACAAAGGCCAAATAGAGCACCTAATGAAAGTCGATGATTGTAATACAGGTGTGGACTTGGATCACAATCTCCTATGCAACAACTATATGCTAGGATAAACCATAACAACAATATAACAAGTATATGTTGCACAAAGCATAAGTTAAGTAAAGTAGAGTAAGAATAAATATATTGAATAGAGTAAAGTCTTACAAAGAGAGAAGGGAATACAAGACCATACCAGACCTCCTTGGAGACTAGATCAGGAACCCAGAGACTAGGCTCACTACTCACTCTAATTCCAAACTATACTAGCACTACTACATCTTGAGGGAGTGGAGAGACTTCTTCCTTGAGTTCATGAATGGAGAGGGGGGATATGCCCCTCTATTTATGGTGGAGGTAGAGTAGGGGTACTCCAATGCCACGTCAGCGATCCATGTGATGATCATCAAGCTCCGTTGGATCAAACCGACATTGATCAAGGGCTAGGATGCTCCAAAAGTGTGTTACTTTGCATGTACTCATGCATAGAGGCGGTGGAGAGGGTGGAGCATCCAAGCCCCTATGACAGGTGGGCCACCTCCCCCTTACTTGTGGGACCTCTAGGGAGCTTCCTTGTTGGTATAAGCTGCTGTTGCTTCACCTGATGTCAGTTCACCTTGCATATGGGCCCATGGATCCATGTGAAGTGAATATGAGCCCTTGAGAAGAAACACAAGTTGATCCAAGGGTGGAGAATGACTTTGAGAGGTGTCACATGGATCATGCTAGCTTGGACAAGCTTGGTGGGCCCAAGGGGGGTCGGCTGACCCCCCTATGTGGGTGTCATGGCTCACATTTTCTCCATTCGTAAAGTCCTGCAAGAAATACTTCAAGTATCGGTGAAACTAGTTATCTGATAAAATATGCTCATGATATGCTTATCTCCCTTTGATCTGAGGCTGTTGACAGTGATTTTGAGTATGTGAAAGTGTGACATTTTCACTATCAACAATGACTCAAGATGACGAAAGGAAGGCAGTCAAATCGCACTAGAGGATCATGATCGGGAAGGGTTGGAAAGAAATTATGAATTCTCTGCCGCCATCTCCATCAAAGGGGGAAGAAGATGTCTTCGAATCCTGGTAAGCACCACAGACCACTGAAGCAGAGCTGAGGCAGTTGGTTGCGGAAGGTTTGCTTTAGGAGAAAATTGTTGGAGGATTGCTCAGCGCCAAAGAATCATTGGACTCCTGCTCCGCGGCAAGGTGAAATGGTTCTATTCACTTCTTTTGTTGAGCGGGGATTGGGATTACCCACATCTGACTTCTTCCGTGGGGTACTGCGCTACTACAACATTACTATGACTAAATCTCAACCCACACTCCATTCTTCAAATGTCGATTTTTGTTCATCTGTGCAAGGCGTTCCTTGGGATTGCCCCTTCATTTACTCTTTTTTGCTATTTTTTTCCAATTCATAGCATGTACTCTGCAAACCAAGGGTCAAACTGTGCCCTCATGTTACATGACAATCGTATCTTCCTTATTTTTTTCTCACAAATAAGATCTTTGCAATGTAGCATCAGTTATATGTGCTCTTGTCCCACGTGTCACTACAGGAAGGACTCCTGTCTAAAATCTCCACCAAATACCATAACCTTTCCTCCGAATGGCAAAGTAAATTCCATAATATCCTGTAGGGACCTATCAAGTGTTTCGACGCACTGACCCTTGGTCATGTCAACTTCATCCCAAATAATCAAAGATGCCCTACGAAACAACTCTGCAGTGCCACTTTGCTTCGTAAAGTTGAACATGCTGTTGTCCCCGATTGTAATTGGGATTTTAAACCTTGAGTGTGCAGTGCGTCCTCCGGCCAATATCGATGCTGCTATACCAGATGTAGCTGTTGCAATGGCTACTAATCCTTCAAACCGAACTCTAGCAAGGAGAGCCTTGTATAGAAACGTCTTACCCGTGCCTCTAGGACGTCTACGAAAAAAACTTGGCATTTATTAGCAAATACATGCTGAATGATTTCATCAAATCCTTCACACTGCTCCTTGTTAAGTGATTCATAAATATTTAAGTTTTCTTGGTGTATGGAGACGTTGTTTCTCTCTAACCTCTTTCATCATGTCATTGGAGCTTCCACCTAGATCACAGACAGGTGGCAGACCATAACCTCTGATATCCTTCCCCATTGAATGAACCATATCCCATATGTCTCTGAGCACCTTTTGCTCCACTACTGACGTGTTGCTGTTGTCCCATCTAAAGTCTTCACAAAGAGTGTCCTTGTGCTTGTCCCAGAGTCCACGTATGTTAGTGGCCTCGCACAAGACAAGAATGGTTGCAAACAACTTTCGCAGGGCACGCGACATCTAAAAGTGGTGGCCTCAGTCAAGCAGTTGTTGAGTGATTTGTCCATCTCTGTAACATCCCGAAAATTCAATTCTTCAAATCACTCGCTCAAAAATATTTTTTTTAAAAATCTATTTTAAAAACTAAAGTCATTTGAGCTCTATTTAAATCTCCTTCCTCTCTCTCTCTCTCTCTATAATATATATATATATATATACTATATATATATATATCCCTCTGTCCTCCGTCCAAATATATATATCCTACATATCGCAGCAATAATATCTCTAGTCGTCCCCCCAACTCTTTCTCGCATGCGCTCCGCTCACCCTCACCCGACAACGTCCGCACGCACTGGTCCCACCGCCGCCGCCGCCGCGCATCCACGCCCGGACCCCCTCGCCGACCACACCATGTGGGCCCCACTCCTTCGCCTCATCGTACACACCGTGGGCCCACCTCCCTCTCCTTTCTCCTCAGCAGCAACACCAGCACGGAGCAAAGCACGCACACACAACAGCCGCATTAATCACACATAGATAGGGAGCGGCATGCTACTGAGCTTGCGTCCGAGACAAAGCTGGTGACCGCTCCACCAACACACCACGCAAACAAGCAAAGAGGACAGGCATCCATCACCCACGTCGCTACGGCTATCCTCACCGGCCTTGGCCGCCTTGTCATGCGCGCCGTCAATGCGGTCGTCGCATCAGCACCACCGCTTCGCTACATGCCGCACCGCCCATCGTCCTTCGCTCTGCAGGTAGCGCTCGCTAGCAAGCGACGCCATTGATGGCGAGCAGGTGAGCCGGTGGCACAACTCTTGCTAGCCCCTATAAAGTGCAAAGCCGAGCTCACCAAGCCGACTAGCTTCGATGCTCCTCTTCTCCCTCCCTAAACTGAGCCCCTAAGCTCCCTTTGTTCCTCGCAAGAACACGCCTCGCCCTCATCGATCTCCTTCCCCAAGCTGTGATAGATGAGGTAGCATACCTATGAGCTTCCCCTCACCCTCCTCTCTCTCCCCATGCTCTCAGATTTGTGAATGGTGGCCTGAGTCTCCTTCTGGACGAGTAGTAGTCATCGTCCATGGGCGGACGTTCGTGCCTGGCGAGCACGACGCTCGCTCTCTCTCTCTCTGTCCCGTACCTCCCTCCCTGTGTTATTGTCTCTGTGTGGGATAGCATGCATTAGTTGGTCTGCATTCCAAACATAATCAAGTCTAGAGCCCATGGGAAGGCCCTTTTATTGTCTCTAATGTTACTCGGCCAGGTTCCTTTGAATTAGTCACCAAAGACGGAGACCCAGTACCTAATTCCTAGAATATCGAGCACCTACGAAGATTTTATTCTTAAGTTCTTCAGTCACGAAAATCAGGAGAATCAGCTTCGCAATTGTAATCACAGTTCATTATGATCATCAATAAATCGAACTTGTTCATCGCCAGATTTATTGTCTCCTACATTTTGGTAAATCCAAGGATGACTATCTTTGAGAAGGATACAATAGGGCTCCAGCTGTTGCTTCCTACTACTCGGCACACAACTAAATGTTGTTCATGCCTTTGGACTTGTAGCCATGCTGCTACTCTACGTCCATCATAGGGATCCGTTGGCCATTAAGCCGACACACATCTCTGCAACTAAATGTCCATCGCAACCTGACATGTAGCCATTGAGTTACTTCATGTCAACCTGGACAAATGCGCTCTGGTTCCGCACTCAAGCTGCGAATCAAAGAGGACTGATTTGTCCTTCACAACTTCTAAGTTGATCGAGATGCGGTCAACTAAAGTCCCTTACTCAAAGTGCTTAATAATGCACTCAAACTAACCCATCCTTCATGACTTCTAAGTTGGTCGAGACGCGATCATCAACGTCCATAACTCCATTGTCTAAGAACGCACTCACGCCTTACAAAGTTTGACCAAACATGGTCGACTGCATCTTGACTAATCCTAAGTGGCTAACAGTCAAACTATAAAGTCTTCCACATAGGAAGCAAACTACTCGGTTAAACCGACTACACAGTCCATGTGACTCAACTCAAAGTTACCTTCTCATGCAGAAGATTAACAATAAGTGGTCTAACCACTAAGTTTCTTTTCACTAATCAAAATAATGTGTTATATTACACAGCATTCATTTACAGGGTCTCCACGGATGACTCAAAAGAAGTTCATTTTCGCTGCAAGGGAGGTAGCGGCCGGCTCCGCTTCTCTTTTAGCTTCATGCAGCTCTTCAATGGTACACCCGGTTGGCCGCCCCGGCTGCTATACTGGCTAAGTTTGCAGTCAGAGATACTACTCAGACCAATTCCAAGTGCCTTCTTTATGCAAACTTTCGCCATATTATGAAGGTAGCCTTCAACACGGGTGAGCACGTCCTGTACGAAGTCTAGCAGAGGACGACCTTGGTCTTGTTCTTGGGCAAATAGTGTGATAATGGGATCTGCGGCCTCCTCGAAGTTTTTCAGCATGGCAGCAAGCTCGTTTACTTGCTCTGAGAGACTCCGAGTGGGTTTTTGAGACCTGCAGTAGATTACGATCAGGAGATGTACTACAACTCAGTTTAGATCAATTCTTCTACAGCCTGGGCATTTACCTCTTCATGGTCCGCCTCTTTCTGGGAGCATTTGATGGGCTATTCCTTGAGCTCATTCTCCAGACGCTAGACTTTGGCCATCATCTCTGACACAAAGCAACACAATGATAAGTTTTTCAAAAGATGGTGGCTTTACTTAGTCGTGAAGATAATAAATTTACCCTTCAATTTTGTGTCAAGAGCATTGGCGCTCTGTCTAGCGGAAGCTTCTTGGCTCTCAGCATCCTCTGCACTTTTTTCAGCAGACTCGATCCTACCCTCAAGAACAACTTTCTGCTGCTCGAGCTCCTCCACCTGGGCTCAGAGCACCTTCATTGACTTTGAATGTTGGGCTTCGCGCTCCTCTTGAGCCGCTTTCATTGTGGCAATTTCAGCATCATACTCCGCACGAATGCGCTTGGCTTGCTCGGAGGCTTTCAATTCCAAATTCTTGACACCAAACTAAAAATAGAGTTACTCAGTTAACTTAGCAAATCTTCAGGATCATTTTTAAGAATTGTTACCTGAAGGAGAATCTCAAATTCAGATTGCTTTTCAATACATCAGACCAAGAATCCTTAATCCGAGTAAGTTCAGCGTCAGACGTCTAGGGCGGCTGACTAGCAGATGCTAGTAGGGTTTTAGGTGTTGTTGCCCTTGTACCAACTCCAGCTCCACCGCTAGCATTTCCTTCCACCATTTCTCCTACTCGGGTGTCCTCATTCCAGGCGCTGAAGGGTCCTGACTGACCTCCACTGTCCCTGCCTCAGGTAAACTCAGCGGAGGAGCTGGCAAGGTTGGAATCCTCACCTCAGGATGGGGAGTAGGTGTCTCCTGCATACTCAGCAGCACCCTGACAATCAACATAGATTAGTTAACATCCAAGCAATGGATATCACCGTTTGAAATGATCAAAAGACTTACCTCTCAGCAGACTCCTCAAAATCAGGTAGCTTAATCCGTTTGGCCGAGCTACTGAGCTTGAACACTGAGGGCATCACCTGTGCCCTTGGAATAATCTCTGGTGGTGGCAGCCTGACAAAGAAGAAGCGCTCGTATCAGTATACAAATGGAGACAAGTAGAACGACCAACTTGGATACTTACTGTGATATTGGCATGCTCCATAGTCCACCACCACCTTGGGACCTTGCAGGCACTCCAAATGCAGCTGCAATAATGAATAACACTAAGATCAATTAAGTTTTCTCGGCACACAATGTAGGTCTGATAATTACCTTGTTCCTGAATACTCGCCAGCGCGGCATCAGTACTTGCCTCCGTCACATCTTGAGCATCTGTGCTCACGGCAACTTCCTATGAAGATGTATCTATGTTGTGGGGTGCTAATGTGTCCAGGATATTACCTTGATCTGGACTCAGGGAATGTCTACCAGTCCCCCCATTGTCCACCCTGGAGCACTTCCGAGTTGGAGCAGATTCCGAATCAGAAGAGTCGGAGTCAAAATTTTCCCACTCTACAGTTTCGGAGTCTGACTCCCCTTTAGGGTCTACGAAATTGTGACCACGATCCTACAACAAGCATCATAACAGATTGAGGATGGTTACATGGAAATTGAGAGTTCTAATAAAGCATTGTATTACTCGGCAAATACTTACCGCAAGAGGTGGATTTGTTGCCCAGTACTCGGACCCCAGAACAGGCTGTTTCTTCACCTTTGCCAGTACACGTTGCACACGCTTGAAAACTTCAGCATTTGATAACTCACTTTCGATCATTCTTGTGGCGTCATCTGCGCTAGTATACTCAAATCCATATCTCTCCCGACGCTGGAGAGGTTGGATACGTCGGCAAATGAAACTATCGACTACGTCTACTCTGGTCAGTCCATCACGTTTTAGTTTTTCTATGTGATCAAGGTATGGTTGGATCTTGGCCACTCCCGAGCAAGACACTGGCTTACTCCAACGGGAATTCATTCTGGGGGCTTGTCCGGTGAATTCTCACAGAACGGGCTCATGATTAGGCATATAAAACCAGTGGGTTTTCCAGTATTTGTTGGTATTTAGAAGGGAATATTTGAGAAATTCGCTTCCAGTTCGCAATTGAAATCCGGCACCACCAAATAGGGATGCCGCTTTTTCACTGGGCTGAGGTTTGAGATGGAAAAAATAGCAAAAAAGAGTAAATGAAGGGGCAATCCCAAGGAACGCCTTGCACAGATGAACAAAAATCGACATTTGAAGAATGGAGTGTGGGTTGAGATTAGTCATAGTAATGTTGTAGTAGCGCAGTACCCCACGGAAGAAGTCAGATGTGGGTAATCCCAATCCCCGCTCAACAAAAGAAGTGAATAGAACCATTTCACCTTGCCGCGGAGCAGGAGTCCAATGATTCTTTGGCGCTGAGCAATCCTCCAACAATTTTCTCCTAAAGCAAACCTTCCGCAACCAACTGCCTCAGCTCTGCTTCAGTGGTCTGTGGTGCTTACCAGGATTCGAAGACATCTTCTTCCCCCTTTGATGGAGATGGCGGCAGAGAATTCATAATTTCTTTCCCAACCCTTCCCGATCATGATCCTCTAGTGCGATTTGACTGCCTTCCTTTCGTCATCTTGAGTCATTGTTGATAGTGAAAATGTCACACTTTCACATACTCAAAATCACTGTCAACAGCCTCAGATCAAAGGGAGATAAGCATATCATGAGCATATTTTATCAGATAACTAGTTTCACCGATACTTGAAGTATTTCTTGCAGGACTTTACGAATGGAGAAAATGTGAGCCATGACACCCACATAGGGGGGTCAGCCGACCCCCCTTGGGCCCACCAAGCTTGTCCAAGCTAGCATGATCCATGTGACACCTCTCAAAGTCATTCTCCACCCTTGGATCAACTTGTGTTTCTTCTCAAGGGCTCATATTCACTTCACATGGATCCATGGGCCCATATGCAAGGTGAACTGACATCAGGTGAAGCAACAGCAGCTTATACCAACAAGGAAGCTCCCTAGAGGTCCCACAAGTAAGGGGGAGGTGGCCCACCTGTCATAGGGGCTTGGATGCTCCACCCTCTCCACCGCCTCTATGCATGAGTACATGCAAAGTAACACACTTTTGGAGCATCCTAGCCCTTGATCAATGTCGGTTTGATCCAACGGAGCTTGATGATCATCACATGGATCGCTGACGTGGCATTGGAGTACCCCTACTCTACCTCCACCATAAATAGAGGGGCATATCCCCCCTCTCCATTCATGAACTCAAGGAAGAAGTCTCTCCACTCCCTCAAGATGTAGTAGTGCTAGTATAGTTTGGAATTAGAGTGAGTAGTGAGCCTAGTCTCTGGGTTCCTGATCTAGTCTCCAAGGAGGTCTGGTATGGTCTTGTATTCCCTTCTCTCTTTGTAAGACTTTACTCTATTCAATATATTTATTCTTACTCTACCTACCTTTACTTAACTTATGCTTTGTGCAACATATACTTGTTATATTGTTGTTATGGTTTATCCTAGCATATAGTTGTTGCATAGGAGATTGTGATCCAAGTCCACACCTGTATTACAATCATCGACTTTCATTAGGTGCTCTATTTGGCCTTTGTGTGCACAAGAAGAGTAGTGAGAGAAGGTGTAAGCGTGGTGCTTATACACTATCTTGCCTTTGGTTGCCACTTGTTGCACAGATTGTTTGTGGTAGCTAGTAGGTTGTGACAGGATCTATCTAGCCCTTGTATTCCACCACGTGTTTGAGACAAGTTCTTAAAAGGTAAGGTTAGTGTCAACTGTGTAGTCGCTTCGGGTAGGAGTTTTGTCTCCAATTGTCTCGGCTGCCGCCTAGTATACTTGTTGTGTGGACTCAATCTCTGTGTTGCAACTGTGTGATTAAGGTAGAACCATAGAAGTAGAGTTTGAATCATTGGAACCATGTGTTCACTCGTTGTTCTCCTCGCTAGCTAGACTACTCTTTTATCTTTATGTTTGGACTCCTCCTGTGTTTGTCATCACTCCTATGATATATATCAATTACCCCCATTCTAGACTAGTTGGTATATTAGTTAGTAGATACATGATGGTTAGCTATCACATTCTTTAACCATTGCTTCCCTGAGGATAAATACGATACCCTGGAATACTCCCGGGTGAAATGCTACAACGGTATTCTATGCGCTTGCGGAATATGCTACATGAGCATAATAAATACCAACAGCCGTCAGGTGCTTACTACTAAGTGGACAGATGGTGGCGCAAGGGATTCTATGAAATTGGATCTAGGGTTTGTGACAGATGCGGCGGATGTGGATGGTGATGGAATTCCTTCCTCCCCCCATTATTAATAATGTCAACTATAGTTATCTTCGATGGGAAGGAACCGTTTCAAGATCATGGTTAGATATTTTCTACGGAAGTTTGACCGTCGCATACAGTTAAATCTATGCGGATATCGAGGAGGCTGATTCTTACCAATTTTGGAGATAATGCAAAGATACTTTATTCAGATTTCACATTCACAGATTTGGAAAGGAAATCACTTCAAACAAACCTTCTGGTTTTTACCCAAGACATATACTGCATCTAAGGCTAAAAGATCAAGCCTAGATTTCAGCTCAGAGACAGCACCTGGGAATTTACCTACTCGGTTTTCGAGATTTTTGCCGGAACTTAGTCAGCAATGTTCTGACTAAGCTCGGGGGCTATGATTTTAGGGATATTTATAGCTTGCCAGGAAGGGTAATTGCTTGCACCCTTGAGGATGTCTTACAAGACCCTATAATCGATTACACAGCACTGGGCTCTAGGCTCAAGGGCTGCGGGATACATATCCTCAGCGGATGCATTTAAATTTCTTCAAAAAGAGTTGGAAAATTCTAGAAAAGACTCTCCAGCTCTTTATGCTAAACAGCAAGAGGCTCGGGGGCTACACTCGATGAGTGCACTTTTTTGAAAAGTGCACATCACCCGAAGATCTTAAGAGCACTCATGGTTTCTCTCAGAAGGTACTCAGATGATACTTGATTCTACTCGGCCAGCTTCAAAAGATTCAAGGCGACTTCGAAGATCAACCATGAAGAGCTAGGGGGCTTGATGAACCAGGATCCTAAGGGTTCCCCATCGAGCCGACTACCCGTCATGGGTCTAGGCTGGCCCATAGTCCACTTGAAGACATGGAACAATGTGATGTGATCTCCAAGTTATGAACGACTGACCTAGTCGGATTATTAGGAGAGTTAGCTTCTGTAATAGAACTAGAACTCTTCTGTAGTAACCGACTAGGACTAAATTAATACGCTCTGCCCTCTGGACTACATAAAGAGAGGCAGGAGCATTACCCCTTGTACAATTATATCATACACAACAATCCAACGCAAAGGCATCACGCCGAACTGGATGTAGGGTATTACGCTATACAGCAGCCTAAACCAGTATAAATCATTGTCTTCGCGTTTACCGACGAGTTTTGCATATGCCGAAGCCCACCAATCACTATCCCGGGTAACCCTATGACATGTTGTCAGTCATCAAACACCTACACGGAGGTTCCTACAGAGCTGAAAATGTTATTCACAAGTGCATGATGATGCAAAATATTTTAGGCAACATATACGATATCTCAACTCGCACTTTGCCTTTGCAATTCTTGGAGTTACCCTTGATCGTAGATATAACACTGCAGCAGGGACCAGTATTTATAAATTTTGAGTTCATGGCAGGTTGTACCATCGTCTAGACCACCTGGTTCTTGGTGGCCACAGCCCTCGGCATCTGTAGGTCTGCTTTTATGATACAGAAGATGAGGCATTGTCACATAGAGTCAAAAGGTCCCCTGACCTTGATATCAACCTCATCCAGAATATCCTTACAATTTTGTAGGATAACCCATATGTTCATACTTTTAGGAGAAATGGTTCTTTTCTGAACTTGGATGACTACCGGATTGAACTCACTACAAATGTCACGCCTGATCAGAGAAGGTACAATGCCCCAATGGCATCCCAAGTTGCTGCTATCTGGATGGAAGGGGAGAGATACTTCCTAAGAATTCTATTGAATCATGTCAGAGGTGCAACATCATATGAGGATTTGATAACAGTGGCTGGTGTCACATACTCTACTTTTAGGGAATCGTGCGAGAAAAGAGGGCTTATCGAGACTAAAGCGCCACCGGTCATCCAGGAAGTCAAATATGATACAAATACTAGTCCCAGGAGGCTAGTACGCACATTTATTACATCAGATAAGTCTCAGCGCAGTAGTCTTGATAGGCACGGGCAATGAAGCCATGTCACACAGATAAATAACCACAATACAACATAGATCCAACAGACCCAGAAATAATAGAGATCGCTACTACACATCTGGCTAACACCAATGCCACAGGCTTAGTTGGGTCCAGACACGACCTTACTCGAATGCAGCTTCGAGATTGAAGTCCAGGTCTTCCTCTGTACAACAAAGCAAGAGTGAGTACAAGGTACTCAGCAAATCCAACCTTACCCTATGAAAGGGGATAACAATACATGCATATGGATAAATCAAAGATAAGGCTTGGTTTTATTTACATAAAGCTATCTTTTTGACACATGCAGGGTTTCAGTTTTGTAAATACCTCTTTGCAAAATATATATTATCCATATATAAGAGTATTTCTAGAAAAGGGGTTTGTCACCATTTTAAGTGTTGCTGAACGCTCTGTTCCCACAACACATGGCCGGCAGCCATTCATTTCCAAAATCACACACACGCTTAAGTTTCCACTCATCCCAACCCATCTAGTTGAAACCAAACCATAACCCGTCTGAGACCGTGGACACGTCTATCTAGATAGATTTTACACTCAGTAGAGGTTGTACACTTTCACCACAAGCAGAATACCATAACTTAACACCGTCGTACAAGCACAGATCCATCAGAGCCATTACCCCCCATAGCTGAATACTGGCGCTCACCATGGGCACACTAAGGCAACATCATCATAATACAATAATTCACAGAGCTCATTACATTTCATACAATTTCTCAAAGTCCACATACATCTCTTAGTGTCCCGCTGCACTCCTGCCTCTAGGTGATTGCCATACCAACTAGGGGGATTTAGACTAAGCCTCGCCACATACAAGGTCGAGTGGTTGTACGATAAAATGATTCAGACAAGATGAATCATCAACTCAGTCCTTATTTGAGACAAAGCGGATATCTTCATACTTAACCAGAAAAGGTACAAGCCACAACACCACGACATCCTAAAAAAGGAACACCGATCTGCCCCATCTCTAGAGTAATCACCATCTATAACTTGTTCATTAACCCTTTCACAATACCCACAACTCATCCTCACAACACACACAGTTTTTCGTTTAAAATCAATTGTATTTGAGAAATCATAGTGATGGGTATTCATGATGGGTAACAAAGTCCTAAGTATACTAAATAACGATATTTCGTCAGGTTGTAATATTGATTCCTAAGTTTGAGCATGACAATTATCGGGCCATATCAATCCAAGGATGGCTATTCAAACGGGTTTTAACTAAGCAGCGAAAATACTTCGTACGTATAATCGTACACACAATATTTAAAAACGGCTTCTACGGGTTGTGTTTAAAAATGGAATCAACATGCATCAAAAGGGATTAGATTGGTCTTGCCTTCGTCGACGTCCTCGGCAAACTCCTGCTGGTAGTTCGGGTTCTCAGCATCGAACTCGCGATACTGGCCTCCAAACTCGTCCTGGCCTCCGAGATCGTCGGTCGCCTCCTCAGTCACTCCGTCAGCTAAAAACGCGCAAACAACTGAACTAGCAGACAAACACAATTAAATATTCACCTATATTCAAATGAGCTCTAAAAATCATGAAATTTATATGGGAGATAGAGTTTGATTTTAGATGAATTTAGGAAGAAGAATCAATGGAATAGGAGGTTGTATGAGTGAGATATTAATTTTGGAAGGTGGATGCCTAATTAGTTTAGAAAATAACATAAATGATTTTCCTTCTATGGCTCTCAGTTGCTGATCCCTCACGTGGAGGAGCTTTGGGCCTCACATAGCAGCACATGGGCTCTAGACTTGATTATGTTTGGAATGCAGACCAACTAATGCATGCTATCCCACACAGAGACAATAACACAGGGAGGGAGGTACGGGACAGAGAGAGAGAGAGCGAGCGTCGTGCTCGCCAGGCACGAACGTCCGCCATGGACGATGACTACTACTCGTCCAGAAGGAGACTCAGGCCACCATTCACAAATCTGAGAGCATGGGGAGAGAGAGGAGGGTGAGGGGAAGCTCATAGGTATGCTACCTCAATCTATCACAGCTTGGGGAAGGAGATCGATGAGGGCGAGGCGTGTTCTTGCGAGGAACAAAGGGAGCTTAGGGGCTCAGTTTAGGGAGGGAGAAGAGGAGCATCGAAGCTAGTCGGCTTGGTGAGCTCGGCTTTGCACTTTATAGGGGCTAGCAAGAGTTGTGCCACCGGCTCACCTGCTCGCCATCAATGGCGTCGCTGCTAGCGAGCGCTACCTGCAGAGCGAAGGACGATGGGCGGTGCGGCATGTAGCGAAGCGGTGGTGCTGATGCGACGACCGCATTGACGGCGCGCATGACAAGGCGGCCAAGGCCGGTGAGGATAGCCGTAGCGACGTGGGTGATGGATGCCTGTCCTCTTTGCTTGTTTGCGTGGTGTGTTGGTGGAGCGGTCACCAGCTTTGTCTCGGACGCAAGCTCAGTAGCATGCCGCTCCCTATCTATGTGTGATTAATGCGGCTGTTGTGTATGATATAATTGTACAAGGGGTAATGCTCCTGCCTCTCTTTATGTAGTCCAGAGGGCAGAGCGTATTAATTTAGTCCTAGTCGGTTACTACAGAAGAGTTCTAGTTCTATTACAGAAGCTAACTCTCCTAATAATCCGACTAGGTCAGTCGTTCATAACTTGGAGATCACATCACATTGTTCCATGTCTTCAAGTGGACTATGGGCCAGCCTAGACCCATGACGGGTAGTCGGCTCGATGGGGAACCCTTAGGATCCTGGTTCATCAAGCCCCCTAGCTCTTCATGGTTGATCTTCGAAGTCGCCTTGAATCTTTTGAAGCTGGCCGAGTAGAATCAAGTATCATCTGAGTACCTTCTGAGAGAAACCATGAGTGCTCTTAAGATCTTCGGGTGATGTGCACTTTTCAAAAAAGTGCACTCATCGAGTGTAGCCCCCGAGCCTCTTGCTGTTTAGCATAAAGAGCTGGAGAGTCTTTTCTAGAATTTTCCAACTCTTTTTGAAGAAATTTAAATGCATCCGCTGAGGATATGTATCCCGCAGCCCTTGAGCCTAGAGCCCAGTGCTGTGTAATCGATTATAGGGTCTTGTAAGACATCCTCAAGGGTGCAAGCAATTACCCTTCCTGGCAAGCTATAAATATCCCTAAAATCATAGCCCCCGAGCTTAGTCAGAACATTGCTGACTAAGTTCCGGCAAAAATCTCGAAAACCGAGTAGGTAAATTCCCAGGTGCTGTCTCTGAGCTGAAATCTAGGCTTGATCTTTTAGCCTTAGATGCAGTATATGTCTTGGGTAAAAACCAGAAGGTTTGTTTGAAGTGATTTCCTTTCCAAATCTGTGAATGTGAAATCTGAATAAAGTATCTTTGCATTATCTCCAAAATTGGTAAGAATCAGCCTCCTCGATATCCGCATAGATTTAACTGTATGCGACGGTCAAACTTCCGTAGAAAATATCTAACCATGATCTTGAAACGGTTCCTTCCCATCGAAGATAACTATAGTTGACATTATTAATAATGGGGGGAGGAAGGAATTCCATCACCATCCACATCCGCCGCATCTGTCACAAACCCTAGATCCAATTTCATAGAATCCCTTGCGCCACCATCTGTCCACTTAGTAGTAAGCACCTGACGGCTGTTGGTATTTATTATGCTCATGTAGCATATTCCGCAAGCGCG
>JAHUYU010001568.1:0-19715 GCA_030439765.1 Tripidium arundinaceum | reverse complement strand
ACTGTAGCTCTACGCTGAACCCGAACGTGGGAATTACAAGGGACGGACAGGGCTGTCACCACCTGCCGCCTACCCCTCAACCGTGGGACACGAGGCAAACGAAGGTAGCCTCTAGCCTAGACACCACGTCTACGCTATCGACTACTACTCTAACGTCGATCAGGGTAATCCGTCTTTATCAGGAGCCCTCTACTAGAGTATCCGCCACAGGGACGGACGACGAACCCGCAAACAAGTAAGAATAAAGCTTAAATAAACATAGTCTTAAAAGCATAAGAACCACGAACACTCACTTAGCAGATGGATCCGTTGAGGTACAAGTGCTCGTCGAGGTACAAGTTGGGGAGACACCGACAAGTCTGGCGCTTCCCCGAGCTCTTCCTCACATCTCTCCCTTACTACTCTACTAGCTATCTAGGGCCTAAGCCCTTGGAGTGAAGCTCAAAGGTGGAGTGCTCTTGCTCTTCTGTGTTGTTGTTGAAGGGTAGCTTCTCCTCTTCTTATATAGTGGAGTGAGGTCGGTTTGGCATAGGAAAATTAGGAAACTTGTGTACACCGCCTCTACATGTCGGCATGCAACCGCCAGAGAAGGGTGGGCCCGAGAGGAGCCAGTGGCGGTGCGGCCGTACCCTGGTCTGCTCCGCTCGCCATCACCTTGCTCTGGTGGGCCTCTGGTTGGGCCAGGGTTGCTTCCACGTAGGTTTTCTGCCCAGGTTTTGCATGAAAGTGGGCTTTTGCTTGATTCCTTTGTGTATGATCTGCGTTACGCTTTCTCTGCTGGCGTATTTCGATTCTAATTCCACTGTACTTCAGTATAGTCTCTGAGCGGGCCCTGATTTGCCTGGCATTAGGCCTTCTCCTCTTGGGCTCATATTGGATGATGCTTTTGATGTGTACATTGTACGCTTTTGAGCCCATTTTCGGTGGTTTCCATAAATGCTCTCCTGTAAATGATGAATCACCAAAACTTGTGGAACTTGTTAGTTATAAGACCTAATTCTAAGTTTGGTGTTCATGTGAATCGATTTTATATGAGAGTTGGCGGTTAGAAATGGGAGTTAAGGACCGCCAACAGTATTAATATGCTTAATTCCTATCATATACCATTTACCCCCAACATTAGTTTAGTTGGTATACTACGTTAGTAGATACATGACGGTTAATTATCAACTCTTTTAACCATTGTTTCCCCGTGGATAAATACTATCCCTGGAATACTCCTGGGTAAAAGCTACAATGATATTCCGTGCGCTTGCGGAATTATCTGTGAACGTTAAAAAGTGTCATCACCCATCTTCCCTTCTTTTCTTATCCGGTCCCGCACTCATCATCTCTCTGCAGGTTCTCCCAATCAACATCATCATAGCCGGCAGCCCTGCTAGTACCTGTAGCAGTCCCGGCACCACCATCGTCATCATCGTCATCAGAAGAGTCAATCCGAGCATGACCCTGTCTGTGAGTGGTGGAGGTGAAGCGAGTAGAGCGTCGAGGAGCACCTTGTGCCTGTCTCTGTCTCTGCTAGTAACTGAACAAGGTCTCATGCTCCCAGCTCTCATGCTCATTATGCTGCTCCTCCTCATCCTCCTCACCGTTGTCATCATCAAGATCGGAGAGGCTCAGGAGGTTGTCAAACCTCGGTGGAGACTGAACTGGAGGAAGAGGTGGCAGTCCTGCACGCTCTCTAGCCTCTCCATGTGCCTTCCGGTTCTCCAACCGGTCTTCATATGTCGTCCTCGCTGCATATTGCAAGAGGTAAAGATGGCCTTGAGCCATGCTCCAAACTTCTTCATCGTCTTGCCTCTCCTCGAACTAGAATGGGACGACTCAGGAATGTCCTCACATGCAGAAAAGGAGCCTCCCGCGGTCGTCGAGCTGCAGCGGGCTGGGTCTCCTCTATCTTGTAGACGGTGTGAACCCCGTCATTTGGAAAACTGATCCCTGTGACCCTCTCAATCACAAACATGAGGTAAGGGGCATAGGGCAGCCCCTTCCTCCCATCCTCCATGGCAAGCCTCAACTCGTGCCACATAAACTGAGGAACATTGAACTTGTCCCCTCCTAGAGCAAACCGAGCTAGCACATTCCTCACATAGCCATTTATGTCCGAGGCTGCTCTATCCTTTGGGTTGATTGTGTTTCTGATAATATTGTTCATGATATAGTAGAAACTCTGCAACCCACTCCTCCTACCATCAGCTGCTCTCCTGTCCCTCCACATGTAACTGATGTCGCCAATCTCAGCTCTGGGCTCATCATGAATATATGTAAGAGAACGATGCTCCTCTCCAAAGCCAAGAATCTGGCTGAAAGTGACAAAGTCAACGCGGTAGTGTCGACCGTCTGTCATCCAGTGAACCTCATCAGAAGTCTGATCATAAAAGTAGGTGGCATGGAACTGAGCAAGCACTTCCTCATTCCAGTCATACCGGAAGGCCATAATGTCAGAAAGCTCAAATCTGTCACAAGCCCTGATAACACTATCAAACTCAAGCTCATGCTTCTCCTGCATCTCATCGAAATCAATGTACTACATCTTTCTGATCTTGGTCCTTCTGGTAGCAAGTATGGCTATGGCATAAAAGTTTGAATAAAACTCATTCCAAAATCTGTAATCAATGCCCAAATCCTTGCGCATTGCGTAGGGATTTATCCACCTTGCCTCCTCTGTCAACCTCCAACTTTTGGAATAGTTGATGACAGGATGAGGACGTGAGTCTCCTGGAGGCCCCATAAGCATCTCACCATCAAACTGCCTCATGTACCTCCCATCAAACTTTGTCACGTGCAAAGGAGTCCCTAGATATCCACCATAGGGAATGGTGAAACCAATCCTCTGCAACGCCTCCTCCTCCTCGGTGTACTGCTCATGAGCTGCTCTGTCATAGCTAGCCCTTGGAGCAGGATTGCTGGAGCTGCCAGCAGTCCTCCCCCTGCCTCGACGAGAGGCCTACTTCGTGAGCATCTTCCTCTTTTCTTTTGGGTCGTCTCCATGTTCCATCTATGCAACAAGATCAGACTAGATAAGAAATTGTACGATCAGTTTGAAAAACAGCTGCAGATCAGTTTTAACAAGAAAAAGAACTTGAATAATGATCTCGGAAGTCTGCTGGACAGAACCATCCAGAGAGTGCGGCACTACCGCACCCTGAGGGCGGCACTGCACCCTGAGGGCGGCACTCAAATATTCTGCAAGATCACTACCCATTTTCTTTTTCTTGCTAACTCTAACTTCCAACTGTTTTCTACTCCATTACAGTCTCAAAATCATAGTTCAAGAGGAACAATGGATCCATGCCATGGATTTGAAAGAAAAGATATGGAGAAACTTGAAAGCAGGTTTTGGTGACCAAATCCAACAAACTAGGAAGCCTCTTGGTTGAGTAGAGCAGCAGTTTGAACAACTACATCTTCTAGGAGCGGCACTGCCGCACCCTGACCGCGGCACTGCCGCAGTGGGGTTTTCCACTCCACCAAAAGGTTTCCAAATTGATTCAATTTAACCATCAAGAATGCTTCCTATTCCTTCATACTTTAGCTAGAGACTGAAATCCACAGCAAGAAATCCAACATTGCATAGATCGAGATGGATTTAGGGTTTTCACCTTTGCTTTTCGTGGATTTGGGAGAAGAGGAGAGAGATGGCTTGGCCTGGAGCAACCAGCACCGGCTGGCGACGAGCAGGAAGGGGCTGGGGCTGGTGCGGCACTGCCGGAGGTGGCAGCGGTGCGCAGGGGCGACGGCGACGGCGCACACGCGCGCGAGAGAGGGAGCTGCGGGCGTTGGCCTCGTCTGGGAGAGAGAGAGAGTGCGGGACCGGATAAGAAAAGAAGGGAAGATGGGTGATGACACTTTTTAACGTTCACAGATAATTCCGCAAGCGCACGGAATATCATTGTAGCTTTTACCCAGGAGTATTCCAGGGATAGTATTTATCCACGGGGAAACAATGGTTAAAAGAGTTGATAATTAACCGTCATGTATCTACTAACGTAGTATACCAACTAAACTAATGTTGGGGGTAAATGGTATATGATAGGAATTAAGCATATTAATACTGTTGGCGGTCCTTAACTCCCATTTCTAACCGCCAACTCTCATATAAAATCGATTCACATGAACACCAAACTTAGAATTAGGTCTTATAACTAACAAGTTCCACAAGTTTTGGTGATTCATCATTTACAGGAGAGCATTTATGGAAACCACCGAAAATGGGCTCAAAAGCGTACAATGTACACATCAAAAGCATCATCCAATATGAGCCCAAGAGGAGAAGGCCTAATGCCAGGCAAATCAGGGCCCGCTCAGAGACTATACTGAAGTACAGTGGAATTAGAATCGAAATACGCCAGCAGAGAAAGCGTAACGCAGATCATACACAAAGGAATCAAGCAAAAGCCCACTTTCATGCAAAACCTGGGCAGAAAACCTACGTGGAAGCAACCCTGGCCCAACCAGAGGCCCACCAGAGCAAGGTGATGGCGAGCGGAGCAGACCAGGGTACGGCCGCACCGCCACTGGCTCCTCTCGGGCCCACCCTTCTCTGGCGGTTGCATGCCGACATGTAGAGGCGGTGTACACAAGTTTCCTAATTTTCCTATGCCAAACCGACCTCACTCCACTATATAAGAAGAGGAGAAGCTACCCTTCAACAACAACACAGAAGAGCAAGAGCACTCCACCTTTGAGCTTCACTCCAAGGGCTTAGGCCCTAGATAGCTAGTAGAGTAGTAAGGGAGAGATGTGAGGAAGAGCTCGGGGAAGCGCCAGACTTGTCGGTGTCTCCCCAACTTGTACCTCGACGAGCACTTGTACCTCAACGGATCCATCTGCTAAGTGAGTGTTCGTGGTTCTTATGCTTTTAAGACTATGTTTATTTAAGCTTTATTCTTACTTGTTTGCGGGTTCGTCGTCCGTCCCTGTGGCGGATACTCTAGTAGAGGGCTCCTGATAAAGACGGATTACCCTGATCGACGTTAGAGTAGTAGTCGATAGCGTAGACGTGGTGTCTAGGCTAGAGGCTACCTTCGTTTGCCTCGTGTCCCACGGTTGAGGGGTAGGCGGCAGGTGGTGACAGCCCTGTCCGTCCCTTGTAATTCCCACGTTCGGGTTCAGCGTAGAGCTACAGGCCGGCCTCGCCTGACAGACCAGGTGTGATCCGGTGCCCGAAGTAAGCAAGTAGAAGTAGAGTTTATCTATCCATATATCCTAAAACCATAAGAATCCATCTCTACCCTAGCCAACTCTGTCCTTGTGTTGTCCTTGGATGAACTAGCTAGAAGAATACCTCCGTTCCCTGTGGAAAATACGATACCCTGAATACTTCCGGGTGAAGTGCTACAACGGTAATTCCGTGCGCTTGCGGATTATTTCTGTTTGCGTTAAGAAAGACCAACAAGCATTTCTGGCGCCGTTGCCGGGGAGCGGTTGCTGTATCTCTTCGAACCTAGTTCGTCCTCGTATCTATACCTTTTCTTTATAAAAACAAAATAGTTATTTCTTTTATCTTTTCACCATGAAGCCAACTTCAATTTCAAATCTTTTCGCTTCAAAGGGCGAGTTCCTTGAGCCACCACTTTCTTCAAAACCAAACTTTTCATCTGGCTGTGAACTCCACCCTGGCTTTATAGCCATGGTTCGGGCACAACCCTTCTCAGGGCATGACAACGAAAACCCTTGCCATCACCTACATGAGTTCGAGAAGATGTGTTCGTGCCTGAGCATCTCAGGCATGACACAGGAAACTCTAAGGTGGACATTGTTTCCCTTTTCTCTTACGGGGAAGGTGAAACAATGGTACACACTTGCCGTAGAAAGTACGAATGGGGATTGGGAAAAACTTAAAGACAAGTTTCATCTTGCATTCTTCCCTATGTCCCGTATCATCTCTCTACCAAGGGCGATCCTCGATTTCGAGCAGTACACCGAGGAGGAGGAGGCGTTGCAGAGGATTGGTTTCACCATTCCCTATGGTGGATATCTAGGGACTCCTTTGCACGTGACAAAGTTTGATGGGAGGTACATGAGGCAGTTTGATGGTGAGATGCTTATGGGGCCTCCAGGAGACTCACGTCCTCATCCTGTCATCAACTATTCCAAAAGTTGGAGGTTGACAGAGGAGGCAAGGTGGATAAATCCCTACGCAATGCGCAAGGATTTGGGCATTGATTACAGATTTTGGAATGAGTTTTATTCAAACTTTTATGCCATAGCCATACTTGCTACCAGAAGGACCAAGATCAGAAAGATGTAGTACATTGATTTCGATGAGATGCAGGAGAAGCATGAGCTTGAGTTTGATAGTGTTATCAGGGCTTGTGACAGATTTGAGCTTTCTGACATTATGGCCTTCCGGTATGACTGGAATGAGGAAGTGCTTGCTCAGTTCCATGCCACCTACTTTTATGATCAGACTTCTGATGAGGTTCACTGGATGACAGACGGTCGACACTACCGCGTTGACTTTGTCACTTTCAGCCAGATTCTTGGCTTTGGAGAGGAGCATCGTTCTCTTACATATATTCATGATGAGCCCAGAGCTGAGATTGGCGACATCAGTTACATGTGGAGGGACAGGAGAGCAGCTGATGGTAGGAGGAGTGGGTTGCAGAGTTTCTACTATATCATGAACAATATTATCAGAAACACAATCAACCCAAAGGATAGAGCAGCCTCGGACATAAATGGCTATGTGAGGAATGTGCTAGCTCGGTTTGCTCTAGGAGGGGACAAGTTCAATGTTCCTCAGTTTATGTGGCACGAGTTGAGGCTTGCCATGGAGGATGGGAGGAAGGGGCTGCCCTATGCCCCTTACCTCATGTTTGTGATTGAGAGGGTCACAGGGATCAGTTTTCCAAATGACGGGGTTCACACCGTCTACAAGATAGAGGAGACCCAGCCCGCTGCAGCTCGACGACCGCGGGAGGCTCCTTTTCTGCATGTGAGGACATTCCTGAGTCGTCCCATTCTAGTTCGAGGAGAGGCAAGACGATGAAGAAGTTTGGAGCATGGCTCAAGGCCATCTTTACCTCTTGCAATATGCAGCGAGGACGACATATGAAGACCGGTTGGAGAACCGGAAGGCACATGGAGAGGCTAGAGAGCGTGCAGGACTGCCACCTCTTCCTCCAGTTCAGTCTCCACCGAGGTTTGACAACCTCCTGAGCCTCTCCGATCTTGATGATGACAACGGTGAGGAGGATGAGGAGGAGCAGCATAATGAGCATGAGAGCTGGGAGCATGAGACCTTGTTCAGTTACTAGCAGAGACAGAGACAGGCACAAGGTGCTCCTCGACGCTCTACTCGCTTCACCTCCACCACTCACAGACAGGGTCATGCTCGGATTGACTCTTCTGATGACGATGATGACGATGGTGGTGCCGGGACTGCTACAGGTACTAGCAGGGCTGCCGGCTATGATGATGTTGATTGGGAGAACCTGCAGAGAGATGATGAGTGAGTTGACTTCTTTTCTCTTCTCTTCTCTTTTTGGTGCTTGATGCCAAAGCTGGAGAAAATTAGAGGGGTCAATTCTGTTTTGGCGCCCTGGTCAGTTGGAGCTTCATGTCCTTATCCGTTGAGAGTAGTCGTCGTTAGGTTGTGAGCTTGAGAGTCGCTCAATACTCTATTTGTGTTGCACTAGTAACTTACTTAAGTATGAGCTTAGTGCCTAGTTATAGATGCTTAGTCTAACTCAGGTAACTTGCTAGCTGCAGGTGTTAGGCCTCTTACCGAAGATGAGCAACTTTATCTTAGGTTGTTAGAGAAGGGTAAGTGCATGTTTACTTTACCAAGGAAGAGATATGCACCTACTCGGTCAAGTCAAATAAACTAGCATCATTATGTACCTTGCTACTTTGTGTAACATATGTCTGTGCATCTCATCATATCATTCTCGCATGGCACCCTTTATGCATTCATGATACTCATTTTGTGCATAAACATGCAATAGGTGTTCCGGAAGGGGTGACACTTCTCGAGTTCGAACCCGTGGGCCTGGAACCCCAGGAGGAGCAACAGGCAACCCCAGAACAGGAGGTTCAGGCAGGAGAAGGACCCAACCCAGAAGACCTTCCTGAGTGTCCCGACCACCGTCCTTCCTCGTTCCTCAAAGGCAAGCCCCAGAGCATTCTAAGTCTCCCATGATTTATAAATACCAACTTGAGTCCTTTATGTTTGATGCATTAAGTTTTAGGAGTTGAACTGGAACCACTTGCTGCATATACACTCCTTGTTCTACAAGATACCTTGAACCCTGTATAGGTCCAGGATCGAAACTATGCTTAGCTATGCTTAGACCGGTAAAAGTCAGGTGATCTCCTGTCACCTGCGAGATATAGGTGGATATCTGGTCATGATGAGCTATATTGCTGTCATGGGAATAACCATGTGAGATTGAATAAATGGAGACTGGGCGGGACCAAGATGGAGAAGCAACAAGGCATGGAGGTCTTAGGTGTGGATCTATCCCCGTCTGTGTCGATTAAGGACCGTACCGTTGTTGGAACTTCTGTCGAGATTGAACGCATGCCTCTCACTTAGCTAGCCGGATAAGTCGTTCCGACCGCGAAGCCGAGTAGCTCGACTCAGGCCGGAACCCGTTCTGTATGAGTGTGCAATCAGGAAGTCAGAGCATAGACTATAGTTCAAGCATGACCTAGCTGTCCGACGTGACGTGGGAAGGCATGACTTGAATTCCCTGTCTACCGTGGTAAGACCTGTGTTGCGGCGCTGATCGGACCCGCGAAGTTGGTTCCTGAGTTGTACCAAAGGTGACCTAAGGCTGCCTTCGCGAGGTATGCCTGGGTTTGTGTTAGGAATAAAACCCCAGATCTGGTTGGAATCGATTCGAATCGCCGTATCTCCCGGATAGTGAGAAACTTGACTAGCTTCTGATGAAATCTAATGGTTATGATGACACTGAAAGTTACTACACTGGATATGGTTACTATTGTTTGTTTAGCTAAATTAGTGATTGCTCTAGTACAGGTGCAAATCTAGATATACTCCTTAAGAATAGGTATTAATTTCTTGCTAAAAGATACTGAAAGTCCAAGTTATATCACTTAAGCCTTTATGCAAAATGTTGTTAAGCTAGCTCCATAAAGAAAAGCCTTGCATACTCCTTGGTGTCCCTTTATTCCTGGTTTATGACAGGTAAGTCTAGCTGAGTACATTCTCGTACTCAGGGTTTTATTCCCTCTTGTTGCAGATGACATGGTGTACCATGGGTACTGCAAGACCTGCCTACATCCTGCTGTGGATGAGGATTAGACCATGGGGCATGGTCAATCTCAGTATCTTTTCCCTGATGCTTTTGTTGGAATATGATCACGAAACTGGCATGTAATTGGACTAAGTGTGTTGTGATTTCAAAACTACTTTGCTTCCGCTACTTGAACTTGGTTTGTAATAACTTTATGTTCACTCCGATGGATGTAAGCTACTTGCGAACTATTTAGGAATCTGTGTTGTAACATGTGACTAGTTACGCTGAACTATGTACGATCTTGGCTTGTTGTTGGTTAGTTTGAAGTCCCTCGTGATTTCACTGGACTACCGGATTTATATGGGCTCAAGTATGACGGTTTGATCATTTCGGTGATTGCTATTGTACCTGTACTCTTATAAATTGGACGGTTCTGTTACAAAAGTAATGCAAAATACTAAGACAATGTATCCATGACAGAGTAAACAATATTAAACCTTTAATAGAATCTACTCCCACTAAAATCAATATCCCTCTATTGAAACTTAGTGATTCAAGACTCACAACTAACAAGTCTACTAGTGAGCTTTAGCATCACCGCTAGGAGACATGGTAGATCGGTAAGCAACTCTTTGCTAATCATATCACATATGACTCTTGTTATTGGGTAGCATCTCTATGCTGTGGTGCCCAACTCCTTATGCTCCAAGGTCCCTAACCGTTAGGATGACCTTGTTCAAGTAACCAACCCTTCTGCAGTAAGTATCCGATATGAACCTGCCTAGTCAAGGAAAACCAGTGGCACCCTAATTTCATAGACCCACCACCGATTGTACAAGACACATGACAGTGCAAGGTTTGGGGGAGCATTTTAACTTAAACATTGCCGAGGGATCGTCCTACTTCACAATCGCATGTAGACAAAAACATTATCGCACGTGAAAGTAGAATATAGTAAGAACGGCATTAACACAGATATGACTTGGTATAGCCCATTGTTCCTTTGGGGATCTCCATCTCCACCGAACTGTTCATCATGATGATCTCCATCTCCATGATCCATGTATGCCATCCTCCAGTGATGAGTCCACCAAGACTAGCTATCACTAACGCAAGGCAGTGAAGTAATATTACATAGTCGCGGATAGGATCATCACAGTTTGGCACGCAGGCCATTACATCAAATTGACAATATCTATGTGGCTCCAGCCATATTGTCATACTCACGATAT
This sequence comes from Tripidium arundinaceum, assembly GCA_030439765.1. NCBI lineage: Eukaryota > Viridiplantae > Streptophyta > Magnoliopsida > Poales > Poaceae > Tripidium > Tripidium arundinaceum. Next base: position 9,274 of record JAHUYU010001568.1, on the reverse strand, counting down.
GCAAGCCATGAAATAATTACATACATGCATCACATACACATAAGGGCTATACCAGTCACAAAATCCTGCAAAACAGAGTTAACCAATTCCGACGTCTAATCTTAAAACGCCGAAAACACCATTTTCCTGGCTGTTTTTCGCAAATCTAATTTCAGCAAATCTAACGGGGGGAGAATCAGATGTAAAATTTTATGTAGATCAATTTTCATATAAAATTCGTCTCAATCCGAGGTCGTATGCAAAAGTTATGGCCGTTTTACCGAACAACACTTTTTCTTACACCCCGGCGCCAGCAGTAGATCCAATCTACCACCGCCGCGCTTCGCATGCGCTCGACACTTGACCTAGGTTCGATTCGATCAATCTGATTGATCTCCATCTTGCCATGACTAGGTTTACATGTATCACTTAACCCAGATGGCGGAATTCCAACCAGTACGAGTAGATCGTTACAAGACCAACATAGCAAGATCACGAACCATGATCAGAGACTCATCTACAACCGTGCATATCTCCATATGCATACAACCGAACCTATAACGAGGAAGCTACGGCTCCAATACCACTGATGGGTTATGAGGATGCTACGCTAGCCGGAAAACAAAAATTTTCGACCTCATAAACCAGGAACTACTGCTAGTTATAGATCACGGGATTACCACTAGACGCGTAGGTGCAGCGGAAACAACTCGATGTAGTCGTATGCATCGTAGCAGTGCCGTGCAGTTGCGAGGTCGTCCGTCCGCCCATCCCCTTCGTGCGGTTCGTCCTTGTGCTCCAGATGCAGCACCTTCGAGGTATCCACACGTACAGGGAGGAAGCGTTGCGCCTCCGGACTGCTAGGTCCGTGAGGAGCAGCAGGCGCGGGTGTGGGATGGGTGGCGGCGGCTACCAAATGGCGTGGCTTACCTATCCCCGTCACCCACCCCTTGCTTATATAGGCGTCCTAATGAACTCCCGAGTTGGAGGCCCATTAGTAACCCTAAGCCTTGTCTAATTTGGGTCCAACCCGAATTAGGCTTCCAGCCCCTTAAGCGTGCGACCCTATGGGTTCACGCACACATAGACATGGCCCGAGTACTCCTACTCGGCCAATATGCATTCCCTCTCATCTTGTTCCCTGTTGTCAATTAATCCAAGAGTTAGGTTATGGTATTCATGACCCTCAAACCTATCCCGTGCCATTCAGAATGACTGCACCAGTGTGTTGTTCTCGTTGAGCATTGTTGAGCATGGTTACGAGGCCCGTGATAATGCTTTCATCTAGAGGGGCACTACATTCACCAGATCTTGACACTTGCAGCCTATTATGGATCTCATTCTCTGTATCATAGATGTATAGTTGTTGAAAGCGAGGCTTGTCTCCTTCTTGAGGTAGCAAAGTGCCTACGTGGTGGTAGTTCTAGCCTTTCAGTTGGAAAACATAAGGTCCACGCCCTTGTTTATGTTTTTGGGTACAGTCCCTCCCATTGATGTGAGTGCAAACATGGAGTTGTAAGATCTGATATTCTGTTGGTAGTTTGCTGAAATTTTGCCCCCATTTATTGCCAATAAACTTGTGTAGGATCTCTAGAGGCCTAGAGGGGGGTGAATAGGCCTGTAAAAACTCAATTTAAACAGATGTCAAATTCCACAGCGGCACTGTCGCTCTGGGACAGTGGCACTGCCGCTCTGCGGCACTGCCGCACCTGCAGACAAGGTTAGCTTATAGTGCAAAAACTATCCAACGAAAATTAGATCGGGTAATTTTCTTAGCTTCCTGCAGGGGTATGGATCACAGATTGACAACAGAATCAAGTAGATCAAGAGTGTGCAAGTAGATCGGCCTCAAACCCTAGAAATCACCTCAACACAATATGGATTGCAAGCAAAGTAAATCATGCACAAGGTGACACGGCGATTTAACCCGTGGTTCAGCTTGCCACTACGGCTTGCCTAAGTCCACGTTGTTGAGGTTAGCCACCAAGGCTTAGGGCTTTGCAACCCTACCTTGTTCTCAAGTCAAGAGACTCAACTCTTGAGATGAGGGGTGATTTCTTAGCTGCAAGAGATGGTTACAAACCTCCCTAGGCTGCCACACAAGTTGGCAAGCTCAAGGGCGACGCTCTAGCCGGCTAGGAGCAAAGCTCCAAGAGTAATGAACACAAACCACTGGCCAAAACTTGAACCAAGTGCTCTTATACTTTGGAGATCAGTGGATCTGTTCTCTAATCGAGTTTGGGGAACTTTTCTCTCAAGGATTGATGGGAAATATCAAAGGGAAGCTTGAGAGTTTGAAGAGCAACAATGGAGGAGAGAGAGGTTGAGCTCTTTTTGTTCTCAGTCGAGCTGAGCCATTGGGGAAGAAGAGATAGCCGTTGGGAGTCAAGCAAAGTGGTATTTATACCCCTTGGTCCCAACGGTCATTTAAGTGCAGCAGTGCCACACTTGACCCGCGGCACTGCCGCTCCCCAGGTGCGGCACACCTGCCTGGACAGCAAACTGTCAGGAAATGAAAACGATGGCTATCAAGGCTGAGCAAGTGAGGATGTTTTGAGTAGATGTTGAGCACTTGGTTGCACACTTTGACTAGTGTTTTGAGTCCCTCTTAATAGTACGGTGTTTCCTATACTCAAATTCAAAATATAAAAGAATTTAAACCTCTAAAGAGTTGGAAGCCATCAACAAATGTCATTGGGGGCTCCTCCATTTCATGTAACATCCTCCATCTTATATTCCCTGCTTGTCATCTCAATAAATCTCATTAGACCTCTAATTCGGTGGTCATCAATGCCAAAACCCACATTAGGGCTTGATTGCACTTACAATCTCCCCCTTTCTGGTGATTGATGACAACCCAATTAGAGCTTACAAAAGATGTGAAATAAGAACTGAGATTTTTCAAGCCATGGGTGTAGGACCTCCCCCTAAATATGTGAATAGGGATTTGAATTCCCAAATTGGCATAAGAGGCCATAATTCACATTTTTAGACAAGTGTTGGGGGGCCTCCCCCTACATCCATGCCTCCTGTGGGGTGCTGCACATGTGTTGCCAGAATATACATGATGCAAATGACATTTTATGCACATAAGGCATGTTGATCCAGTTGAGAGCGGCACTGCCACACCTGCCAAAATAGCACAGGCGAAAACAAGCACGACACAACAGAAACCACATAAACAGATAAGCATCTAGCACTAACTAGATGACAAACTAACCACAACCACACAAAAGATACATGTCCATATCCGATATAAATAGAGACAAATAGGTAGCAATATTACACAAATAGAGTATTGAGCGACTCTCAAGCTCACAACCTAACGACGACTACTCTCAACGGATAAGGACATGAAGCTCCAACTGACCAGGGCGCCAAAACAGAATTGACCCCTCTAATTTTCTCCAGCTTTGGCATCAAGCACCAAAAAGAGAAGAGAAGAGAAAAGAAGTCAACTCACTCATCATCTCTCTGCAGGTTCTCCCAATCAACATCATCATAGCCGGCAGCCCTGCTAGTACCTGTAGCAGTCCCGGCACCACCATCGTCATCATCGTCATCAGAAGAGTCAATCCGAGCATGACCCTGTCTGTGAGTGGTGGAGGTGAAGCGAGTAGAGCGTCGAGGAGCACCTTGTGCCTGTCTCTGTCTCTGCTAGTAACTGAACAAGGTCTCATGCTCCCAGCTCTCATGCTCATTATGCTGCTCCTCCTCATCCTCCTCACCGTTGTCATCATCAAGATCGGAGAGGCTCAGGAGGTTGTCAAACCTCGGTGGAGACTGAACTGGAGGAAGAGGTGGCAGTCCTGCACGCTCTCTAGCCTCTCCATGTGCCTTCCGGTTCTCCAACCGGTCTTCATATGTCGTCCTCGCTGCATATTGCAAGAGGTAAAGATGGCCTTGAGCCATGCTCCAAACTTCTTCATCGTCTTGCCTCTCCTCGAACTAGAATGGGACGACTCAGGAATGTCCTCACATGCAGAAAAGGAGCCTCCCGCGGTCGTCGAGCTGCAGCGGGCTGGGTCTCCTCTATCTTGTAGACGGTGTGAACCCCGTCATTTGGAAAACTGATCCCTGTGACCCTCTCAATCACAAACATGAGGTAAGGGGCATAGGGCAGCCCCTTCCTCCCATCCTCCATGGCAAGCCTCAACTCGTGCCACATAAACTGAGGAACATTGAACTTGTCCCCTCCTAGAGCAAACCGAGCTAGCACATTCCTCACATAGCCATTTATGTCCGAGGCTGCTCTATCCTTTGGGTTGATTGTGTTTCTGATAATATTGTTCATGATATAGTAGAAACTCTGCAACCCACTCCTCCTACCATCAGCTGCTCTCCTGTCCCTCCACATGTAACTGATGTCGCCAATCTCAGCTCTGGGCTCATCATGAATATATGTAAGAGAACGATGCTCCTCTCCAAAGCCAAGAATCTGGCTGAAAGTGACAAAGTCAACGCGGTAGTGTCGACCGTCTGTCATCCAGTGAACCTCATCAGAAGTCTGATCATAAAAGTAGGTGGCATGGAACTGAGCAAGCACTTCCTCATTCCAGTCATACCGGAAGGCCATAATGTCAGAAAGCTCAAATCTGTCACAAGCCCTGATAACACTATCAAACTCAAGCTCATGCTTCTCCTGCATCTCATCGAAATCAATGTACTACATCTTTCTGATCTTGGTCCTTCTGGTAGCAAGTATGGCTATGGCATAAAAGTTTGAATAAAACTCATTCCAAAATCTGTAATCAATGCCCAAATCCTTGCGCATTGCGTAGGGATTTATCCACCTTGCCTCCTCTGTCAACCTCCAACTTTTGGAATAGTTGATGACAGGATGAGGACGTGAGTCTCCCGGAGGCCCCATAAGCATCTCACCATCAAACTGCCTCATGTACCTCCCATCAAACTTTGTCACGTGCAAAGGAGTCCCTAGATATCCACCATAGGGAATGGTGAAACCAATCCTCTGCAACGCCTCCTCCTCCTCGGTGTACTGCTCATGAGCTGCTCTGTCATAGCTAGCCCTTGGAGCAGGATTGCTGGAGCTGCCAGCAGTCCTCCCCCTGCCTCGACGAGAGGCCTACTTCGTGAGCATCTTCCTCTTTTCTTTTGGGTCGTCTCCATGTTCCATCTATGCAACAAGATCAGACTAGATAAGAAATTGTACGATCAGTTTGAAAAACAGCTGCAGATCAGTTTTAACAAGAAAAAGAACTTGAATAATGATCTCGGAAGTCTGCTGGACAGAACCATCCAGAGAGTGCGGCACTACCGCACCCTGAGGGCGGCACTGCACCCTGAGGGCGGCACTCAAATATTCTGCAAGATCACTACCCATTTTCTTTTTCTTGCTAACTCTAACTTCCAACTGTTTTCTACTCCATTACAGTCTCAAAATCATAGTTCAAGAGGAACAATGGATCCATGCCATGGATTTGAAAGAAAAGATATGGAGAAACTTGAAAGCAGGTTTTGGTGACCAAATCCAACAAACTAGGAAGCCTCTTGGTTGAGTAGAGCAGCAGTTTGAACAACTACATCTTCTAGGAGCGGCACTGCCGCACCCTGACCGCGGCACTGCCGCAGTGGGGTTTTCCACTCCACCAAAAGGTTTCCAAATTGATTCAATTTAACCATCAAGAATGCTTCCTATTCCTTCATACTTTAGCTAGAGACTGAAATCCACAGCAAGAAATCCAACATTGCATAGATCGAGATGGATTTAGGGTTTTCACCTTTGCTTTTCGTGGATTTGGGAGAAGAGGAGAGAGATGGCTTGGCCTGGAGCAACCAGCACCGGCTGGCGACGAGCAGGAAGGGGCTGGGGCTGGTGCGGCACTGCCGGAGGTGGCAGCGGTGCGCAGGGGCGACGGCGACGGCGCACACGCGCGCGAGAGAGGGAGCTGCGGGCGTTGGCCTCGTCTGGGAGAGAGAGAGAGTGCGGGCCCTGATTTGCCTGGCATTAGGCCTTCTCCTCTTGGGCTCATATTGGATGATGCTTTTGATGTGTACATTGTACGCTTTTGAGCCCATTTTCGGTGGTTTCCATAAATGCTCTCCTGTAAATGATGAATCACCAAAACTTGTGGAACTTGTTAGTTATAAGACCTAATTCTAAGTTTGGTGTTCATGTGAATCGATTTTATATGAGAGTTGGCGGTTAGAAATGGGAGTTAAGGACCGCCAACAGTATTAATATGCTTAATTCCTATCATATACCATTTACCCCCAACATTAGTTTAGTTGGTATACTACGTTAGTAGATACATGACGGTTAATTATCAACTCTTTTAACCATTGTTTCCCCGTGGATAAATACTATCCCTGGAATACTCCTGGGTAAAAGCTACAATGATATTCCGTGCGCTTGCGGAATTATCTGTGAACGTTAAAAAGTGTCATCACCCATCTTCCCTTCTTTTCTTATCCGGTCCCGCACTCTCTCTCTCTCCCAGACGAGGCCAACGCCCGCAGCTCCCTCTCTCGCGCGCGTGTGCGCCGTCGCCGTCGCCCCTGCGCACCGCTGCCACCTCCGGCAGTGCCGCACCAGCCCCAGCCCCTTCCTGCTCGTCGCCAGCCGGTGCTGGTTGCTCCAGGCCAAGCCATCTCTCTCCTCTTCTCCCAAATCCACGAAAAGCAAAGGTGAAAACCCTAAATCCATCTCGATCTATGCAATGTTGGATTTCTTGCTGTGGATTTCAGTCTCTAGCTAAAGTATGAAGGAATAGGAAGCATTCTTGATGGTTAAATTGAATCAATTTGGAAACCTTTTGGTGGAGTGGAAAACCCCACTGCGGCAGTGCCGCGGTCAGGGTGCGGCAGTGCCGCTCCTAGAAGATGTAGTTGTTCAAACTGCTGCTCTACTCAACCAAGAGGCTTCCTAGTTTGTTGGATTTGGTCACCAAAACCTGCTTTCAAGTTTCTCCATATCTTTTCTTTCAAATCCATGGCATGGATCCATTGTTCCTCTTGAACTATGATTTTGAGACTGTAATGGAGTAGAAAACAGTTGGAAGTTAGAGTTAGCAAGAAAAAGAAAATGGGTAGTGATCTTGCAGAATATTTGAGTGCCGCCCTCAGGGTGCAGTGCCGCCCTCAGGGTGCGGTAGTGCCGCACTCTCTGGATGGTTCTGTCCAGCAGACTTCCGAGATCATTATTCAAGTTCTTTTTCTTGTTAAAACTGATCTGCAGCTGTTTTTCAAACTGATCGTACAATTTCTTATCTAGTCTGATCTTGTTGCATAGATGGAACATGGAGACGACCCAAAAGAAAAGAGGAAGATGCTCACGAAGTAGGCCTCTCGTCGAGGCAGGGGGAGGACTGCTGGCAGCTCCAGCAATCCTGCTCCAAGGGCTAGCTATGACAGAGCAGCTCATGAGCAGTACACCGAGGAGGAGGAGGCGTTGCAGAGGATTGGTTTCACCATTCCCTATGGTGGATATCTAGGGACTCCTTTGCACGTGACAAAGTTTGATGGGAGGTACATGAGGCAGTTTGATGGTGAGATGCTTATGGGGCCTCCAGGAGACTCACGTCCTCATCCTGTCATCAACTATTCCAAAAGTTGGAGGTTGACAGAGGAGGCAAGGTGGATAAATCCCTACGCAATGCGCAAGGATTTGGGCATTGATTACAGATTTTGGAATGAGTTTTATTCAAACTTTTATGCCATAGCCATACTTGCTACCAGAAGGACCAAGATCAGAAAGATGTAGTACATTGATTTCGATGAGATGCAGGAGAAGCATGAGCTTGAGTTTGATAGTGTTATCAGGGCTTGTGACAGATTTGAGCTTTCTGACATTATGGCCTTCCGGTATGACTGGAATGAGGAAGTGCTTGCTCAGTTCCATGCCACCTACTTTTATGATCAGACTTCTGATGAGGTTCACTGGATGACAGACGGTCGACACTACCGCGTTGACTTTGTCACTTTCAGCCAGATTCTTGGCTTTGGAGAGGAGCATCGTTCTCTTACATATATTCATGATGAGCCCAGAGCTGAGATTGGCGACATCAGTTACATGTGGAGGGACAGGAGAGCAGCTGATGGTAGGAGGAGTGGGTTGCAGAGTTTCTACTATATCATGAACAATATTATCAGAAACACAATCAACCCAAAGGATAGAGCAGCCTCGGACATAAATGGCTATGTGAGGAATGTGCTAGCTCGGTTTGCTCTAGGAGGGGACAAGTTCAATGTTCCTCAGTTTATGTGGCACGAGTTGAGGCTTGCCATGGAGGATGGGAGGAAGGGGCTGCCCTATGCCCCTTACCTCATGTTTGTGATTGAGAGGGTCACAGGGATCAGTTTTCCAAATGACGGGGTTCACACCGTCTACAAGATAGAGGAGACCCAGCCCGCTGCAGCTCGACGACCGCGGGAGGCTCCTTTTCTGCATGTGAGGACATTCCTGAGTCGTCCCATTCTAGTTCGAGGAGAGGCAAGACGATGAAGAAGTTTGGAGCATGGCTCAAGGCCATCTTTACCTCTTGCAATATGCAGCGAGGACGACATATGAAGACCGGTTGGAGAACCGGAAGGCACATGGAGAGGCTAGAGAGCGTGCAGGACTGCCACCTCTTCCTCCAGTTCAGTCTCCACCGAGGTTTGACAACCTCCTGAGCCTCTCCGATCTTGATGATGACAACGGTGAGGAGGATGAGGAGGAGCAGCATAATGAGCATGAGAGCTGGGAGCATGAGACCTTGTTCAGTTACTAGCAGAGACAGAGACAGGCACAAGGTGCTCCTCGACGCTCTACTCGCTTCACCTCCACCACTCACAGACAGGGTCATGCTCGGATTGACTCTTCTGATGACGATGATGACGATGGTGGTGCCGGGACTGCTACAGGTACTAGCAGGGCTGCCGGCTATGATGATGTTGATTGGGAGAACCTGCAGAGAGATGATGAGTGAGTTGACTTCTTTTCTCTTCTCTTCTCTTTTTGGTGCTTGATGCCAAAGCTGGAGAAAATTAGAGGGGTCAATTCTGTTTTGGCGCCCTGGTCAGTTGGAGCTTCATGTCCTTATCCGTTGAGAGTAGTCGTCGTTAGGTTGTGAGCTTGAGAGTCGCTCAATACTCTATTTGTGTAATATTGCTACCTATTTGTCTCTATTTATATCGGATATGGACATGTATCTTTTGTGTGGTTGTGGTTAGTTTGTCATCTAGTTAGTGCTAGATGCTTATCTGTTTATGTGGTTTCTGTTGTGTCGTGCTTGTTTTCGCCTGTGCTATTTTGGCAGGTGTGGCAGTGCCGCTCTCAACTGGATCAACATGC
>JAHUYU010002612.1:0-19220 GCA_030439765.1 Tripidium arundinaceum | reverse complement strand
AAAGGGCCAATTTATTTCATGAGATTTGCAGAGTCACAAATATAACTGATATGTGATTGGGCTCAATATTGCGAAGCAAATGACACATTTGATAAACAAGTCTAAGTTTATTGATGAAATGCATGAATGATACGCATGTGATGAATATAACAAAAGAGACATGGTTTGATGGACATTATTTGGTCTCTAAATGTGAAGCTTGGTCATATCATGCAAGGTTAAAATATGGATTGCAAGGTTCATGAATTGGCAAGCAAGTGCATTGATATTAAAGATGGGACATGAGAGTTTGCGCATGAATTGGTCTCACTCATAAAAAGCTTGCTAGTTCAAACCAAAGATATTGAAAATGGTTTTCATAATGGTGGCCAGTTGTTAATGCTTGAATGGTTTGTAGATGAAAATTATGGAGAAGGAAATCAATGGAAACAATCTAGTTTAAGCAAAAGACAACAATGCAAATGAAATAGTTTTCAATGTATGCTTAAAGTTGATTCAAAGCAATATGTGACTTGATGGCTTGATTGAGTGAAGATAGCAAGGAAAGGGCTTTGAGGGACTGAACAAAGGTGAAGGGAAAGCAACGGCTTGGAGACCGAGGGACCAACATTGAGGTGATGAAGAGAGTACTTTCATTGAGTCGAGGTACTAGTCAAGCTATGCAAAGTCGTATTGATGTGGAGGGTCAAATCATTGTTGAATTCTTTGGAAAGATGACTTTTGGATAAAAGGTGTAGTCTTGATCAAATGGTTGGAGATATCCAAAGTCATAGCTCAAGGTGGTTCAGCTTAAGGCCATGAAAGCGTTGGATGCCCTCAAATGATGAAGATGAAGCAACGACAATATTTGAAGAATCAAAGGCTCAAGTGTGGTTTAATTGTACATCTTTAGATCTTGAGTATAGGTATGCCATACTATTAAGTGGGATGCAACACTAAGAGCTAGATGTGGCCTAGAAGTGCTCAAAGCAACGCAAGTGAGAAGTGCGAGTGATTAGCATAGAGGTGAGAGTTAATTGGGAGAAGGCTGGTGCTTGTTTCAAAGTGTAACAGCTAGTTAGTTTGAAAATCCGGCTAAGCCAATTTTCCCATACTGAGTGCTAACGACTAGTTTTTGTGGGAGGGCTATTTAGGGTCCGTTTGGTTGAGCTGTGGCTGTGGGAAAAAGCTGCTGTGGGCTGTGAGCTGTGGAAAAGCTGCTGTGGGCTGTGAGCTGTAGAAAAGCTGAAAGCTGTTTGGTTAAACAAGTATAAAATATACCTCATATCTTTATCTCTCTTAAAATAACTATGAAAGAGCTTTTTATTCCTCCCATTTCGAAAAGCAGAAAGCCAAAAGCCAAAGCAGGGTCAAAGCAGCTTTTAAAAATGTACTACGGAAAAGCAGCTGCTTCTGAAAAAGTCGCCTCCAAAAGCCACCCCTTTGGTTGGGCTTTTGGCTTTTGGGGCCAAAAGCCAAAGCCAAAAGCCCAACCAAAGGGACCCTTAGACCCCCATCCCACAACCCTTGGTGGGTTGTTGATGCTTTAGAGAGTTGCCAAACTTTGGAAAAGTCTAGAGAGAGCTCCCAATTCACCCTTTGTGAGATTTGAGTGATATTTGTTATATCCATTGAATTGGAGAGCAAGATTTGAGCCTTTGTGAGCTTGTGTGTGAGCAACAGAGAGCTAAGCAAAGCCTTGAGCACTTAGAGGCAACGTCAAGCTTCATGGTGAAACGTGTGTTACTTGTGAAGGTTGGTTCCTAGACAGCTAGGCGTCATTGACAAGCACCCAATGTAGAGTGGCGCGGGATAGTTTGTGCGGGCTGTGATCTTGGAAAAAGATCATCTAGTGGAGTGGGGAAACTGATTGAAAGAAATTTGGCTAGAGCTTGACTACGGTTGGTCGCTCATGGCTTCCACAATAGAGACTTAGGATCCAAGTGGGGATCTGAACTCTAGGAAATACATTTTTGTGTCTCCTTGTTTGGTTTGCCTCACTTTCATATTTACATTGCATATATTGCATATATTTGTGCTTCCGCTTGTGTCTACTCGGTTGTGCTTGTTTGCGGGTGTAGGCACACTTTGCATAAGTTACAAAACACCCAAAAGCACCAACGCAAAAGAGGTTGTTTTCTAATTCACCGCAGGTTTTCAAGGAAAAACCAAAACCGACTAAGCCGGTTTCTGCAGACCGTGTGTTTTAATCTATTTCTATGCAGGGAAATTTTGTAAAGCCTATTCACCCCACACTAAGCATCGACTCAGTCCTTTCAAAGATGTATTTTGTGGTGAGTTTAATAAAATTATCTGATGTTGTAGATATCGGTGTATTCTTCCATAAATTTGATTAAATTTTGACATAGTATGAAACTAAAATGACCTGCATTCGGAATGATCAAGGTAATGTTGATTACAACCGCATTCTCCTTGTGCCCACCAATATAAAAACTTCCAATGTTAAGATTTTGTCCACAATATAATGATTTCTCACTATCTAGTGCTGCCCAATAACTGTACCTTCAATAGTAAGAGTTAGCTATCAACTTTCAACTCTGATTTGTCATCTCATCTTATGTGTCCCGTATATAATGTGTTTTTATTCATGTTTCTCTCTCTCCTACCAAGAGAGATAGAGGAGTTATATCTCTAATGCAATTGGGATACACAAAGAGCTTAGCTCTTCTCTTCCCGTGTTAGCTCAAAGGTTTCATCTCTCCCTCCTCCACGTAGCATCTAATAATAGCTTAGACCTAATCATTGGAAGTACCTAAGAGAGATAGTCAGATCATCACTGTCGGTTGTTAACACCACCTAGTAGTGACATATTAATGCGGGGTCATGCCTTGACCCAGCATCGATATGACAACATCACTCTCAAGTTGTTGCTTGACTCGATAGTGTGTCCTAGCTACAATATAAAACCTCAAATACCTTCTTTCTCCTCTTTTCCAGCCCGAGCACACCCATTCATATTTGTTTCCCCAATGCTCATGTATGTCCAAATAAGCCCATGTCCAATAGCTCCAATGCCTTGCTTGTGGTAATCATTGTTGACGGTGAAAATGTCATACTTTCACATACTCAAAATCACCGTCAACAGCCTCAGATCAAAGGGAGATAAGCATATCATGAGCATATTTTATCAAATAACAAGTTCCACTTGTACTTGAGTATTCCTATGCAGATTTAAGCTAAATGGAGCAAAGTGAGCTGGTGGACCCACATAGGGGGGTTCGGCCGACCCCACCTATGGGCCCACCTGCCTTTCCACGTCACCACAATCCATTCCAAGCACTCCCAAGCCAATATCCACCCTTGGATGAAGCTTGTGCTTTCTCTCAATGGTGGGAGATGAACATCCATGGATCCATGGGCCCACATGCAAGGTGAACCGACTTCAAATGGAGAAACCTTAGCACATACCCACCAAGGGATCCTCCAAATGACCCCACACCAGAGGGAGGGCCCACAGGCCAAAGAGGGGGGGGGGTCAGCCGACCCCCCTAGGTCGGCCAACCCCCCTAGGTCAGCCGACCCCTAGAAGTGCTCCACCGCCTCTATGCATGTCCCCATGCTCAAGCTTGACCTCAACCCTCCATCCAAGGTCAGTTTGAGGTCGGTTTGATCCAATGGCCCTTGATGAAGATCACGCGGATCGCTGACGTGGCGTCTACTCCACCTCTTCCTATAAAAGGAGGCTCACACCTCCTTCTCCAAACATGAAGCAAGCAAGGAAGAAGCATAGAAGCTCTAGTTAGTTCCACTTTATAATTCTTAGTAGGATAGTCTAGAGTGGGAGTTAGAAGTAGAGTCGAGCTCTGCTCAGGTTCACGAAGCTGGTCTTCTGCTCTAGTATAGCTCTTGTATCTTTTCCATTTTGTAAGACTTTTACTTTATTTAATATATTATTCTTGCTCTACTTTACTTAGCATTTACTTTGTGCAACTCTATACTATTTATAGTGTTGTTGTGGTTAGTCCTAGCACATAGTTGCTCAATAATAGCTTGATGATTCTGTAGCCACACTTGTACACAATCATCGCCTTTCATTAAGTGCTCTAATTGGCCTATGTGATCACAATTAGAGTAGTGAGAGAAGGTGTAAGCATGGTGCTTATACTCAATATTGCCATTGGTTGCCGCTTGTCGCACAGATTGTTTGTGGTAGCTAGTAGGTTGTGACAGGATCTATCTAGTCTTTGTATTCCACTACGTGTTCTTAGGCAAGTTCTTAAAAGGTAAGGCTCCCATAAAAAGGTAGAGGCTTCAGGTAGGAGTTTTGTCTCCTATTGTTGTGTCTTCCGCCTAGTGTACCTGTTGTAAGGGCTCAGTCTTTATATTGCAACTGTGTGATTAGGATAAACCATAGGAGTAGAGTTTGAATCATAGGATGTTCATCTCCCACCATTGAGAGAAAGCACAAGCTTCATCCAAGGGTGGATATTGGCTTGGGAGTGCTTGGAATGGATTGTGGTGACGTGGAAAGGCAGGTGGGCCCATAGGTGGGGTCGGCCGAACCCCCCTATGTGGGTCCACCAGCTCACTTTGCTCCATTTAGCTTAAATCTGCATAGGAATACTCAAGTACAAGTGGAACTTGTTATTTGATAAAATATGCTCATGATATGCTTATCTCCCTTGATCTGAGGCTGTTGACGGTGATTTTGAGTATGTGAAAGTATGACATTTTCACCGTCAACAATGATTACCACAAGCAAGGCATTGGAGCTATTGGACATGGGCTTATTTGGACATACATGAGCATTGGGGAAACAAATATGAATGGGTGTGCTCGGGCTGGAAAAGAGGAGAAAGAAGGTATTTGAGGTTTTATATTGTAGCTAGGACACACTATCGAGTCAAGCAACAACTTGAGAGTGATGTTGTCATATCGATGCTGGGTCAAGGCATGACCCCGCATTAATATGTCACTACTAGGTGGTGTTAACAACCGACAGTGATGATCTGACTATCTCTCTTAGGTACTTCCAATGATTAGGTCTAAGCTATTATTAGATGCTACGTGGAGGAGGGAGAGATGAAACCTTTGAGCTAACACGGGAAGAGAAGAGCTAAGCTCTTTGTGTATCCCAATTGCATTAGAGATATAACTCCTCTATCTCTCTTGGTAGGAGAGAGAGAAACATGAATAAAAACACATTATATACGGGACACATAAGATGAGATGACAAATCAGAGTTGAAAGTTGATAGCTAACTCTTACTATTGAAGGTACAGTTATTGGGCAGCACTAGATAGTGAGAAATCATTATATTGTGGACAAAATCTTAACATTGGAAGTTTTTATATTGGTGGGCACAAGGAGAATGCGGTTGTAATCAACATTACCTTGATCATTCCGAATGCAGGTCATTTTAGTTTCATACTATGTCAAAATTTAATCAAATTTATGGAAGAATACACCGATATCTACAACATCAGATAATTTTATTAAACTCACCACAAAATACATCTTTGAAAGGACTGAGTCGATGCTTAGTGTGGGGTGAATAGGCTTTACAAAATTTCCCTGCATAGAAATAGATTAAAACACACGGTCTGCAGAAACCGGCTTAGTCGGTTTTGGTTTTTCCTTGAAAACCTGCGGTGAATTAGAAAACAACCTCTTTTGCGTTGGTGCTTTTGGGTGTTTTGTAACTTATGCAAAGTGTGCCTACACCCGCAAACAAGCACAACCGAGTAGACACAAGCGGAAGCACAAATATATGCAATATATGCAATGTAAATATGAAAGTGAGGCAAAACCAAACAAGGAGACACAAAAATGTATTTCCTAGAGTTCAGATCCCCACTTGGATCCTAAGTCTCTATTGTGGAAGCCATGAGCGACCAACCGTAGTCAAGCTCTAGCCAAATTTCTTTCAATCAGTTTCCCCACTCCACTAGATGATCTTTTTCCAAGATCACAGCCCGCACAAACTATCCCGCGCCACTCTACATTGGGTGCTTGTCAATGACGCCTAGCTGTCTAGGAACCAACCTTCACAAGTAACACACGTTTCACCATGAAGCTTGACGTTGCCTCTAAGTGCTCAAGGCTTTGCTTAGCTCTCTGTTGCTCACACACAAGCTCACAAAGGCTCAAATCTTGCTCTCCAATTCAATGGATATAACAAATATCACTCAAATCTCACAAAGGGTGAATTGGGAGCTCTCTCTAGACTTTTCCAAAGTTTGGCAACTCTCTAAAGCATCAACAACCCACCAAGGGTTGTGGGATGGGGGTCTAAGGGTCCCTTTGGTTGGGCTTTTGGCTTTGGCTTTTGGCCCCAAAAGCCAAAAGCCCAACCAAAGGGGTGGCTTTTGGAGGCGACTTTTTCAGAAGCAGCTGCTTTTCCGTAGTACATTTTTAAAAGCTGCTTTGACCCTGCTTTTGGCTTTTGGCTTTCTGCTTTTCGAAATGGGAGGAATAAAAAGCTCTTTCATAGTTATTTTAAGAGAGATAAAGATATGAGGTATATTTTATACTTGTTTAACCAAACAGCTTTCAGCTTTTCTACAGCTCACAGCCCACAGCAGCTTTTCCACAGCTCACAGCCCACAGCAGCTTTTTCCCACAGCCACAGCTCAACCAAACGGACCCTAAATAGCCCTCCCACAAAAACTAGTCGTTAGCACTCAGTATGGGAAAATTGGCTTAGCCGGATTTTCAAACTAACTAGCTGTTACACTTTGAAACAAGCACCAGCCTTCTCCCAATTAACTCTCACCTCTATGCTAATCACTCGCACTTCTCACTTGCGTTGCTTTGAGCACTTCTAGGCCACATCTAGCTCTTAGTGTTGCATCCCACTTAATAGTATGGCATACCTATACTCAAGATCTAAAGATGTACAATTAAACCACACTTGAGCCTTTGATTCTTCAAATATTGTCGTTGCTTCATCTTCATCATTTGAGGGCATCCAACGCTTTCATGGCCTTAAGCTGAACCACCTTGAGCTATGACTTTGGATATCTCCAACCATTTGATCAAGACTACACCTTTTATCCAAAAGTCATCTTTCCAAAGAATTCAACAATGATTTGACCCTCCACATCAATACGACTTTGCATAGCTTGACTAGTACCTCGACTCAATGAAAGTACTCTCTTCATCACCTCAATGTTGGTCCCTCGGTCTCCAAGCCGTTGCTTTCCCTTCACCTTTGTTCAGTCCCTCAAAGCCCTTTCCTTGCTATCTTCACTCAATCAAGCCATCAAGTCACATATTGCTTTGAATCAACTTTAAGCATACATTGAAAACTATTTCATTTGCATTGTTGTCTTTTGCTTAAACTAGATTGTTTCCATTGATTTCCTTCTCCATAATTTTCATCTACAAACCATTCAAGCATTAACAACTGGCCACCATTATGAAAACCATTTTCAATATCTTTGGTTTGAACTAGCAAGCTTTTTATGAGTGAGACCAATTCATGCGCAAACTCTCATGTCCCATCTTTAATATCAATGCACTTGCTTGCCAATTCATGAACCTTGCAATCCATATTTTAACCTTGCATGATATGACCAAGCTTCACATTTAGAGACCAAATAATGTCCATCAAACCATGTCTCTTTTGTTATATTCATCACATGCGTATCATTCATGCATTTCATCAATAAACTTAGACTTGTTTATCAAATGTGTCATTTGCTTCGCAATATTGAGCCCAATCACATATCAGTTATATTTGTGACTCTGCAAATCTCATGAAATAAATTGGCCCTTTAATCGTGTTGTCATTCAATCCTTGAGAACCCACTTACCGTGTGTTTGGATTGCGGGTTGGACTAGGATATCCCGGGTTCGACCCAAATGGCCTGTTGTTTGGTTTGGAGAGCGGTGAAACTGGGTCCAACCCAGTAGGGAATATGCTCCCTAGATGCAGGTTCTCTCGGTCCGCCCAAAACGAGGGGACGAAGCCGACCCACATCTCGACCCACAACTCGCATGCAAGGCAGGGCGGGAGGTGCAGGGCGCGGTCGCCGGCGTGGAGCAGGGCAGGAGCAGGCCGCGGCCAGGCCGGCGTGGCCGCGAGGGTGCGAGGGAGGACCGAGGTGCGGGGGCGCGGCAACCGGTGTGGGGAGCGGTCGCCGGTGCGGGGCGCGGTCGCCGAGGAGGATCGAGGTGCGGAGCGCAGCCGCTGGTGCGGGGAGCTTCCGCCGGTGCGGGGAGGAGTTGCAAGGAGCGGACGCGCGGGAGAGGAGAGGTAGTCGCGTGGGCGAGCAACCAGAGGAGAGAGAAGAGGGCAAGGAAGAAGATGACCCAAACAATGACATGTGGGCCTCATGTGTCAGCGGCTCAACACTCAACCTAGCACTCCAACCAAATAGAAAACGTGTCCGATCCATCCCTGAACCTAACCCCTAACCAAACAAGAACTGGGTCGGACCCATCCCTGAAAACAGGGTTGGAGTGCTAGGTTGAGTGTTGAGCCGCTGACACATGAGGCCCACATGTCATTGTTTGGGTCATCTTCTTCCTTGCCCTCTTCTCTCTCCTCTGGTTGCTCGCCCACGCGACTACCTCTCCTCTCCCGCGCGTCCGCTCCTTGCAACTCCTCCCCGCACCGGCGGAAGCTCCCCGCACCAGCGGCTGCGCTCCGCACCTCGATCCTCCTCGGCGACCGCGCCCCGCACCGGCGACCGCTCCCCACACCGGTTGCCGCGCCCCGCACCTCGGTCCTCCCTCGCACCCTCGCGGCCACGCCGGCCTGGCCGCGGCCTGCTCCTGCCCTGCTCCACGCCGGCGACGCGCCCTGCACCTCCCGCCCTGCCTTGCATGCGAGTTGTGGGTCGAGATGTGGGTCGGCTTCGTCCCCCTCGTTTTGGGCGGACCCGAGAGAACCTGCATCTAGGGAGCATATTCCCTACTGGGTTGGACCCAGTTTCACCGCTCTCCAAACCAAACAACAGGCCATTTGGGTCGAACCCGGGATATCCTAGTCCAACCCGCAATCCAAACACACGGTAAGTGGGTTCTCAAGGATTGAATGACAACACGATTAAAGGGCCAATTTATTTCATGAGATTTGCAGAGTCACAAATATAACTGATATGTGATTGGGCTCAATATTGCGAAGCAAATGACACATTTGATAAACAAGTCTAAGTTTATTGATGAAATGCATGAATGATACGCATGTGATGAATATAACAAAAGAGACATGGTTTGATGGACATTATTTGGTCTCTAAATGTGAAGCTTGGTCATATCATGCAAGGTTAAAATATGGATTGCAAGGTTCATGAATTGGCAAGCAAGTGCATTGATATTAAAGATGGGACATGAGAGTTTGCGCATGAATTGGTCTCACTCATAAAAAGCTTGCTAGTTCAAACCAAAGATATTGAAAATGGTTTTCATAATGGTGGCCAGTTGTTAATGCTTGAATGGTTTGTAGATGAAAATTATGGAGAAGGAAATCAATGGAAACAATCTAGTTTAAGCAAAAGACAACAATGCAAATGAAATAGTTTTCAATGTATGCTTAAAGTTGATTCAAAGCAATATGTGACTTGATGGCTTGATTGAGTGAAGATAGCAAGGAAAGGGCTTTGAGGGACTGAACAAAGGTGAAGGGAAAGCAACGGCTTGGAGACCGAGGGACCAACATTGAGGTGATGAAGAGAGTACTTTCATTGAGTCGAGGTACTAGTCAAGCTATGCAAAGTCGTATTGATGTGGAGGGTCAAATCATTGTTGAATTCTTTGGAAAGATGACTTTTGGATAAAAGGTGTAGTCTTGATCAAATGGTTGGAGATATCCAAAGTCATAGCTCAAGGTGGTTCAGCTTAAGGCCATGAAAGCGTTGGATGCCCTCAAATGATGAAGATGAAGCAACGACAATATTTGAAGAATCAAAGGCTCAAGTGTGGTTTAATTGTACATCTTTAGATCTTGAGTATAGGTATGCCATACTATTAAGTGGGATGCAACACTAAGAGCTAGATGTGGCCTAGAAGTGCTCAAAGCAACGCAAGTGAGAAGTGCGAGTGATTAGCATAGAGGTGAGAGTTAATTGGGAGAAGGCTGGTGCTTGTTTCAAAGTGTAACAGCTAGTTAGTTTGAAAATCCGGCTAAGCCAATTTTCCCATACTGAGTGCTAACGACTAGTTTTTGTGGGAGGGCTATTTAGGGTCCGTTTGGTTGAGCTGTGGCTGTGGGAAAAAGCTGCTGTGGGCTGTGAGCTGTGGAAAAGCTGCTGTGGGCTGTGAGCTGTAGAAAAGCTGAAAGCTGTTTGGTTAAACAAGTATAAAATATACCTCATATCTTTATCTCTCTTAAAATAACTATGAAAGAGCTTTTTATTCCTCCCATTTCGAAAAGCAGAAAGCCAAAAGCCAAAAGCAGGGTCAAAGCAGCTTTTAAAAATGTACTACGGAAAAGCAGCTGCTTCTGAAAAAGTCGCCTCCAAAAGCCACCCCTTTGGTTGGGCTTTTGGCTTTTGGGGCCAAAAGCCAAAGCCAAAAGCCCAACCAAAGGGACCCTTAGACCCCCATCCCACAACCCTTGGTGGGTTGTTGATGCTTTAGAGAGTTGCCAAACTTTGGAAAAGTCTAGAGAGAGCTCCCAATTCACCCTTTGTGAGATTTGAGTGATATTTGTTATATCCATTGAATTGGAGAGCAAGATTTGAGCCTTTGTGAGCTTGTGTGTGAGCAACAGAGAGCTAAGCAAAGCCTTGAGCACTTAGAGGCAACGTCAAGCTTCATGGTGAAACGTGTGTTACTTGTGAAGGTTGGTTCCTAGACAGCTAGGCGTCATTGACAAGCACCCAATGTAGAGTGGCGCGGGATAGTTTGTGCGGGCTGTGATCTTGGAAAAAGATCATCTAGTGGAGTGGGGAAACTGATTGAAAGAAATTTGGCTAGAGCTTGACTACGGTTGGTCGCTCATGGCTTCCACAATAGAGACTTAGGATCCAAGTGGGGATCTGAACTCTAGGAAATACATTTTTGTGTCTCCTTGTTTGGTTTGCCTCACTTTCATATTTACATTGCATATATTGCATATATTTGTGCTTCCGCTTGTGTCTACTCGGTTGTGCTTGTTTGCGGGTGTAGGCACACTTTGCATAAGTTACAAAACACCCAAAAGCACCAACGCAAAAGAGGTTGTTTTCTAATTCACCGCAGGTTTTCAAGGAAAAACCAAAACCGACTAAGCCGGTTTCTGCAGACCGTGTGTTTTAATCTATTTCTATGCAGGGAAATTTTGTAAAGCCTATTCACCCCACACTAAGCATCGACTCAGTCCTTTCAAAGATGTATTTTGTGGTGAGTTTAATAAAATTATCTGATGTTGTAGATATCGGTGTATTCTTCCATAAATTTGATTAAATTTTGACATAGTATGAAACTAAAATGACCTGCATTCGGAATGATCAAGGTAATGTTGATTACAACCGCATTCTCCTTGTGCCCACCAATATAAAAACTTCCAATGTTAAGATTTTGTCCACAATATAATGATTTCTCACTATCTAGTGCTGCCCAATAACTGTACCTTCAATAGTAAGAGTTAGCTATCAACTTTCAACTCTGATTTGTCATCTCATCTTATGTGTCCCGTATATAATGTGTTTTTATTCATGTTTCTCTCTCTCCTACCAAGAGAGATAGAGGAGTTATATCTCTAATGCAATTGGGATACACAAAGAGCTTAGCTCTTCTCTTCCCGTGTTAGCTCAAAGGTTTCATCTCTCCCTCCTCCACGTAGCATCTAATAATAGCTTAGACCTAATCATTGGAAGTACCTAAGAGAGATAGTCAGATCATCACTGTCGGTTGTTAACACCACCTAGTAGTGACATATTAATGCGGGGTCATGCCTTGACCCAGCATCGATATGACAACATCACTCTCAAGTTGTTGCTTGACTCGATAGTGTGTCCTAGCTACAATATAAAACCTCAAATACCTTCTTTCTCCTCTTTGGCCTGTGGGCCCTCCCTCTGGTGTGGGGTCATTTGGAGGATCCCTTGGTGGGTATGTGCTAAGGTTTCTCCATTTGAAGTCGGTTCACCTTGCATGTGGGCCCATGGATCCATGGATGTTCATCTCCCACCATTGAGAGAAAGCACAAGCTTCATCCAAGGGTGGATATTGGCTTGGGAGTGCTTGGAATGGATTGTGGTGACGTGGAAAGGCAGGTGGGCCCATAGGTGGGGTCGGCCGAACCCCCCTATGTGGGTCCACCAGCTCACTTTGCTCCATTTAGCTTAAATCTGCATAGGAATACTCAAGTACAAGTGGAACTTGTTATTTGATAAAATATGCTCATGATATGCTTATCTCCCTTTGATCTGAGGCTGTTGACGGTGATTTTGAGTATGTGAAAGTATGACATTTTCACCGTCAACAATGATTACCACAAGCAAGGCATTGGAGCTATTGGACATGGGCTTATTTGGACATACATGAGCATTGGGGAAACAAATATGAATGGGTGTGCTCGGGCTGGAAAAGAGGAGAAAGAAGGTATTTGAGGTTTTATATTGTAGCTAGGACACACTATCGAGTCAAGCAACAACTTGAGAGTGATGTTGTCATATCGATGCTGGGTCAAGGCATGACCCCGCATTAATATGTCACTACTAGGTGGTGTTAACAACCGACAGTGATGATCTGACTATCTCTCTTAGGTACTTCCAATGATTAGGTCTAAGCTATTATTAGATGCTACGTGGAGGAGGGAGAGATGAAACCTTTGAGCTAACACGGGAAGAGAAGAGCTAAGCTCTTTGTGTATCCCAATTGCATTAGAGATATAACTCCTCTATCTCTCTTGGTAGGAGAGAGAGAAACATGAATAAAAACACATTATATACGGGACACATAAGATGAGATGACAAATCAGAGTTGAAAGTTGATAGCTAACTCTTACTATTGAAGGTACAGTTATTGGGCAGCACTAGATAGTGAGAAATCATTATATTGTGGACAAAATCTTAACATTGGAAGTTTTTATATTGGTGGGCACAAGGAGAATGCGGTTGTAATCAACATTACCTTGATCATTCCGAATGCAGGTCATTTTAGTTTCATACTATGTCAAAATTTAATCAAATTTATGGAAGAATACACCGATATCTACAACATCAGATAATTTTATTAAACTCACCACAAAATACATCTTTGAAAGGACTGAGTCGATGCTTAGTGTGGGGTGAATAGGCTTTACAAAATTTCCCTGCATAGAAATAGATTAAAACACACGGTCTGCAGAAACCGGCTTAGTCGGTTTTGGTTTTTCCTTGAAAACCTGCGGTGAATTAGAAAACAACCTCTTTTGCGTTGGTGCTTTTGGGTGTTTTGTAACTTATGCAAAGTGTGCCTACACCCGCAAACAAGCACAACCGAGTAGACACAAGCGGAAGCACAAATATATGCAATATATGCAATGTAAATATGAAAGTGAGGCAAACCAAACAAGGAGACACAAAAATGTATTTCCTAGAGTTCAGATCCCCACTTGGATCCTAAGTCTCTATTGTGGAAGCCATGAGCGACCAACCGTAGTCAAGCTCTAGCCAAATTTCTTTCAATCAGTTTCCCCACTCCACTAGATGATCTTTTTCCAAGATCACAGCCCGCACAAACTATCCCGCGCCACTCTACATTGGGTGCTTGTCAATGACGCCTAGCTGTCTAGGAACCAACCTTCACAAGTAACACACGTTTCACCATGAAGCTTGACGTTGCCTCTAAGTGCTCAAGGCTTTGCTTAGCTCTCTGTTGCTCACACACAAGCTCACAAAGGCTCAAATCTTGCTCTCCAATTCAATGGATATAACAAATATCACTCAAATCTCACAAAGGGTGAATTGGGAGCTCTCTCTAGACTTTTCCAAAGTTTGGCAACTCTCTAAAGCATCAACAACCCACCAAGGGTTGTGGGATGGGGGTCTAAGGGTCCCTTTGGTTGGGCTTTTGGCTTTGGCTTTTGGCCCCAAAAGCCAAAAGCCCAACCAAAGGGGTGGCTTTTGGAGGCGACTTTTTCAGAAGCAGCTGCTTTTCCGTAGTACATTTTTAAAAGCTGCTTTGACCCTGCTTTTGGCTTTTGGCTTTCTGCTTTTCGAAATGGGAGGAATAAAAAGCTCTTTCATAGTTATTTTAAGAGAGATAAAGATATGAGGTATATTTTATACTTGTTTAACCAAACAGCTTTCAGCTTTTCTACAGCTCACAGCCCACAGCAGCTTTTCCACAGCTCACAGCCCACAGCAGCTTTTTCCCACAGCCACAGCTCAACCAAACGGACCCTAAATAGCCCTCCCACAAAAACTAGTCGTTAGCACTCAGTATGGGAAAATTGGCTTAGCCGGATTTTCAAACTAACTAGCTGTTACACTTTGAAACAAGCACCAGCCTTCTCCCAATTAACTCTCACCTCTATGCTAATCACTCGCACTTCTCACTTGCGTTGCTTTGAGCACTTCTAGGCCACATCTAGCTCTTAGTGTTGCATCCCACTTAATAGTATGGCATACCTATACTCAAGATCTAAAGATGTACAATTAAACCACACTTGAGCCTTTGATTCTTCAAATATTGTCGTTGCTTCATCTTCATCATTTGAGGGCATCCAACGCTTTCATGGCCTTAAGCTGAACCACCTTGAGCTATGACTTTGGATATCTCCAACCATTTGATCAAGACTACACCTTTTATCCAAAAGTCATCTTTCCAAAGAATTCAACAATGATTTGACCCTCCACATCAATACGACTTTGCATAGCTTGACTAGTACCTCGACTCAATGAAAGTACTCTCTTCATCACCTCAATGTTGGTCCCTCGGTCTCCAAGCCGTTGCTTTCCCTTCACCTTTGTTCAGTCCCTCAAAGCCCTTTCCTTGCTATCTTCACTCAATCAAGCCATCAAGTCACATATTGCTTTGAATCAACTTTAAGCATACATTGAAAACTATTTCATTTGCATTGTTGTCTTTTGCTTAAACTAGATTGTTTCCATTGATTTCCTTCTCCATAATTTTCATCTACAAACCATTCAAGCATTAACAACTGGCCACCATTATGAAAACCATTTTCAATATCTTTGGTTTGAACTAGCAAGCTTTTTATGAGTGAGACCAATTCATGCGCAAACTCTCATGTCCCATCTTTAATATCAATGCACTTGCTTGCCAATTCATGAACCTTGCAATCCATATTTTAACCTTGCATGATATGACCAAGCTTCACATTTAGAGACCAAATAATGTCCATCAAACCATGTCTCTTTTGTTATATTCATCACATGCGTATCATTCATGCATTTCATCAATAAACTTAGACTTGTTTATCAAATGTGTCATTTGCTTCGCAATATTGAGCCCAATCACATATCAGTTATATTTGTGACTCTGCAAATCTCATGAAATAAATTGGCCCTTTAATCGTGTTGTCATTCAATCCTTGAGAACCCACTTACCGTGTGTTTGGATTGCGGGTTGGACTAGGATATCCCGGGTTCGACCCAAATGGCCTGTTGTTTGGTTTGGAGAGCGGTGAAACTGGGTCCAACCCAGTAGGGAATATGCTCCCTAGATGCAGGTTCTCTCGGTCCGCCCAAAACGAGGGGACGAAGCCGACCCACATCTCGACCCACAACTCGCATGCAAGGCAGGGCGGGAGGTGCAGGGCGCGGTCGCCGGCGTGGAGCAGGGCAGGAGCAGGCCGCGGCCAGGCCGGCGTGGCCGCGAGGGTGCGAGGGAGGACCGAGGTGCGGGGCGCGGCAACCGGTGTGGGGAGCGGTCGCCGGTGCGGGGCGCGGTCGCCGAGGAGGATCGAGGTGCGGAGCGCAGCCGCTGGTGCGGGGAGCTTCCGCCGGTGCGGGGAGGAGTTGCAAGGAGCGGACGCGCGGGAGAGGAGAGGTAGTCGCGTGGGCGAGCAACCAGAGGAGAGAGAAGAGGGCAAGGAAGAAGATGACCCAAACAATGACATGTGGGCCTCATGTGTCAGCGGCTCAACACTCAACCTAGCACTCCAACCAAATAGAAAACGTGTCCGATCCATCCCTGAACCTAACCCCTAACCAAACAAGAACTGGGTCGGACCCATCCCTGAAAACAGGGTTGGATCCAACCCATCCCTTGTCATCCCAAAATCAAACACATGGTTAGAGTCTAGATGCATTTTCAATCTTCATAGTATATCTATTTGCTATTTGCATATTTTAACATACGTATTCTATGTATCTTTTATTTTCTTGAAATACATAAAACTAAAAATAACTTGCATTTTGGAAGGAAGCGAGCAATACCTAGCTACAATACGTAGCTAGAGTTGTAGGCATAGCATCGCTCGAATAACTAATGGTTCCTGAGAGTCCGTTTCCTCGTTTTGTTTTTCTTTTGTCAGTATTGCTACAGATACACCGGCACCGAAAGATGTCGCTGTAGGCGCGAATTGGCGAAGCCAGTTGTTTACCGCTACTACAGCTGTTAGTACGTATTATCAACGGGCGATTAAAGAAAGGTTTGTCTTTTTTGGCGTGCAAAGTGGGGAGGAATCAATCGGAGGGAGGGCCAAATTGTTTTTTGCGTTTTCTTTTGCTTTCCTTTGGCTTCCAGCTTTCTTTCCCACTCCCGCCATCTCACCTCTTTTTCTCGTCGCCACCAGTTTTTATTTCGCGCACGCAGAAAAAAAAGGGTGGCGTACTTTGGAGGGACACGTACCAGCGCAGCCATTCGGCCGGCGGCCGTGGTGTGCCCTACTGGGCCCGCATGGCAGGGAGGTGGGATGCGCGGGTATGTCGTGAGCGAGGTGCGCACGGCGACGGTGCCGCTGGAGGGAGGCTGGCTGGAGCGCACGCATCGGTGGCTGGTCAGAGTCAGAGGCAGCGCGAGGGGGGCGGGCTGGTCAGATGGAGCAGGGGCACACGCAGACGGGGCAGGGGAGATACGCGGCTGGCTGGCTGGCATGCGGGCCCCGGTGCCGCCCGAGGCCAGTCCAGGATGCCACGATTCCAGGGGCTGTCACGTGACCGGGGAGCCCGCCGAGGAACATGTGTGGGTCCCGCTGCCGGCTCGGTTTCCGAGGATGTAGGGCGAGCTGGCTGGCCGGCCGGCCTGCCTTTACCGCTGCGAGTGGGGCCCGCCACATCCCGCCAGGCCGGGGAAGTTTGATTGATGGATCGAGCTGGGATTTGCCTTCGGCTCAAAGATACTCGTGCTCCAGCCCTTCGCACTCTGCTCCTTTCATCACAAAATAACTTAACGTCTAGGACTGAGAAAAAAGGCTTATTCGCTAGAACTTATTTTGGCTGATTTTGACTAATTTTAACTGATTTAATAGTATTCTGTGAGAGAGAATAAACTAAAATAAGCAGAAACAAACTGAAATAAGTTAAGCGAACGGGCTCAAAAACCAAGATAAAGACAAATGATAATACCGCCCCAATGAAAAGACCCACACATCCGACGCACTTCGGTAGCCAAGCGCAAGACACCGCCTCGGTTGAGCTCATCCAACACGAGACATTGCAGCTGCGGTTGACGGCAGCCGCTCGCGGCCGCCGCCTTGGCTCCTCCTCACGAGCGCGCTCCGGCCGCAACGGCAGTTGCCGCCCCCCCCCCCCCCCCCCCCCCCCCCCCCCTCGTCTTCCACGTCAACCGGGACGAGCTCCTGCTGCCCGCGCGCACCCGCCACATTGCTATGGCTCCCGTCGGCCGGAGCCGAGCCCGCGCGTCGAGCGCCACTCGCGCCTCGCTTGTGACGACATCCCTGTCCACACCAAGCGCCTATTCCCACAATGCCGGGAACAAGCCCATGGCGGGTGGGGCGGGGGCTGCCACTGGCCGTAGCTGAACCCGCATGCCAACTGCAGGCCGAGCCCGGCTTCACAAGGCCAGGATGCCGCCGCGGGGCTTCATGAGAGCGCCAGCACCTTGGATCCAGTTATGCGGAATGAGCCGATGAGGAACATGTGCGGCGGTGGCTAGCGGAATGCCCAGAGTCGAGAACCATCGAGAGTCCGGACGAAGGGACAAGATAAGGCTGGGTACTTGTTTTTCCTTTTTTCTTTAATAACAAATCGATGAATGAGTGGACAGGAAGCGTTAGGGTGCTCTGTTTCTTTGGTTTTTTTTATTTGGTTATCTTCGCAGCAGTGCCTCCGCCAGACTATACCTCCCTCAGACTATGCCTCCGTCAGACTATAGCGGCCAACATTTCGAGAAAAATTTTAAATTGCAGATGTGCACGTATTATGGGACCGAGGGACCACTGCACTAGCACCCCGGAAGAGTTGAGAACAAGGCATGCATGTGTGATCCTAAAAGTGTCGTCGTCGGTTAAGAATTTGTGATTATCGCTGTCGTTCTCGACAGGGGAGCGGCAGGCATGCAACGTGTGTCGTATCTTAATTGATCCGGATGGAATTTGTTTATGTACTCCGTCCGACCCGCTCGTAGTACCTGCTACGGGTCGTAGACAGAGCGTCTTTTTTGGTTGGGACATGTGGATAACACGGCACGTCAAGCGCTAGACGACGGGAGTTGCAAGGCCGTCCCGTCCCAACGGTCCCCGGGCAGGCGCAGCGCAGCGCAGCACAGACACGAGACAGGACGTGCGGTGCGGGTCTCTCCACTCTGATTCGAGTGTCAACAAGACAAGAGCTACTGCTACTGGTAGCAGGAAGGCCCGTCTCGCTGCACGTGGGCCCCGGCGCGTTGACCTCGACCTCAAGTCGGGAGGAGGGGGGCTGTTTGGTTACCGGCCACCGGTAGCCACGCCGAAGTTGGGGCGAGCTGTGGCGAGCCGCAGTTGCGGCGGGAAAATTCGGCGCCACACTTTGTGGCAGCTTTTCTACTATGATTTTACGTAGCTGCCGCACTCGTGTCATGAACCAAACAGACGTCTTAGATTTTATGGCATGCCATAGGTGTGGCGTGGCGGCATGCGGCCGGCAACCAAACGCGCTCTCCAAGTCCATGCTGGGGCTAGGTGGACGGTCTGTCGTCTCCTCATCAGTCGGACACGGGGCTGGACGACGACCCAACAACTCTTCCTGCGGCGTGCGGCCTGTGCACTGTGTGCTGCCCGCGCGGCGGCTGCGATCCTGCGACCACACGCTCTCCACCGGATCAAAACTTTTACTCTCAAAGTCGCGTGCATGGTAGCCGGCTAGCCGCTAATGGAAATGGAACGTTGGCCTCCCCGATTTCGCGACTGGAAATGCACGGTCTGGGCCCAGAGTACCGCGCACCAACTTAATTAGCCG
>JAHUYU010000847.1:0-18127 GCA_030439765.1 Tripidium arundinaceum | reverse complement strand
ACAAGGACGAACCGCACGAAGGGGACGGGTGGACGGACGACCTCGGAACTGCACGGCACTGCTACGACGCATACTACTACATCGAGTCGCTTCCACTGTACCTGCGCGTCTAGTGGTAATCCCATGATCTATAACTAGCAGTTGATCCTGGTTTATGAGGTCGAAATTTTTGTTTTCCGGCTAGCGTAGCATCCTCATAACCCTACACGAAGGACGAGTGGATCCTTCCTCTCTCTCGCCGTCTCCCCTGCACTCCTAACCCCATGGTGGCGGCCGTGAGCCCACGTGCCTAGTGATGTGTGCCTTGGCTTTGTCGGACTGAACAATGCGCTTGCAGCTCCTTTGGCCTAGTGGTGGTCGGTCACACACAGCGGCAGCCAATTTGGTGCTTGGCTGCCTTGCTCGGTTGGGTGTGGGGGTTTGGTTCCAACTTGTGGCACATTGTTGTAGTTCTTTTTTCTATAATTTCTTTTCAGTTTCCTGGTTATGATTTCCTAGGGTTATAATCATGTATTTTTTTCTTCTATATCAATAGAAACACACACGTCAGGTGCTGTTCGTTAGAAAAAAGTTGTCTTGTTAATTCTCTACAATTTTGCTGGGATTTATATCTTCTTCTTCCCAAGATGAAATTCTGAATGGCCTTGAAAGGATAGAAAAGGACATTGGAGCAGGAAAATTCAAGTGGAGAAATAACATAGATGTACGGACAAATATTATTGAAGCACTCATTGAGATAGTTGGAGCACCGGCCAAAAGGCTGGATGAAACAATAAGTCACTATGCTCAGCAGCTAACAGTCGTCCAAGTATGGTGTTATGACTCCATTGATAAAATTATTACTCAAATAGAAGAGCTCCAGGTTTTCTTACTCATAGCCTTCTTTCAAGCTGTAATAGTTTTTTTAAGAATACCTGGTAGAGCTGTGCTTTTTTTTCCTTTAAAGACAGAGCTGTGTTCATTTGTATTAAGATCTTTTGAGCTATAAACATTTTATGTTGTTCCCTTAAAATCTGTTGCACTAAAATTATGTTAATTACATGGCTTTTTTTTCTATAGATTGAGTATGTCCCATTAATAATCGTCATTTAGGACCTTATATATCCAAACTGGTTATACATTGATTGTCTTACTTTGACAAGAACAAGAACATGTGAATGGTAGGATGCTTTGTCTTTCAGGCTGACAAATTTTGCTACCTCAGGGCAATATTAATGAAACGGACATGATGAATACTAGGATGTTCAATATTGGATAATATTCACATCTGTTTGTGCGAAAAAAAATCTATTGCTTTAGTACATTGTCCATTTGACCCTTCATTATGAAATAAATCTCACTTATCAGCTTTGAAAGAGGGTTTATCTATTTCATGTGTGCAGTGACAGACTGATGTTGGTTGGTCAGTGAAATGAAACCTATTAGCCTTCTGCACTAGAATCAAATAAAATCCAATAACCCTGTCCTGTCTCAGTTTTCATCTTATTGCAATTGCAATTTGAACTGACATGTGCTTTTAGATATGACACTACGACTTACGACTGCTTATTTTCTGTCCATCCCTAGAAATATGTATAATCTGATCAAACTTGGTTACATTCCCAATGTCACAGCTTGAACTTGTTTTGCTGCCTATGAGGAACGAGGGATTGGTCCTCCCGTGCACTCGGAGACATGCAAAATGGATTATACTAGGTGATCTAGTATTATATAAACTTGAACAGGTAATACGTCAAGATCTACAGCAGTTACTTTAATTCGTCATGTACTTGTGGTGTATAAAATACAATACTTTGATTTAGAAAACTCCATAATTTTATGCCTCAGGCTTTATGCCATCAATTTGAAGCCTTACATGGCCAAAAGTAACTAAACTCTATGGCTATTGATATCGCTAAATCCTGACCTTAGGTACCACTTGGTGCTCCTACTAGTTGGCATATCCATGTTTGTGCGCCCTTCTTCCCCTCTTAGTTTTACCATTACTCATGATACATGAATGCATATGTTCTTCAGTGATCATTGCCTCAAAAGCCTTGCCGCATTAAAATGACATGAAAAGCTTCCAGGACGACACATATCACCCATGTTCAATCATGCTCTACACTTCTACTGTATTTTTACAAGTCTGCTGCATTTGCACCTTATGTACTGGATATGTTATTCAATCATTCTCTGTCAATATGTCCTGTCATCCTTTATTCCTTTTGATCTGATAAACATCATAATTGGTGTAAACAGCTGGAAAGGAATGTCTCTCGGCTTCTTAGCTGCAAAGATAAGACAAATTCTATGCTGCTGACTGCTCTCCCTTCAGGCCACATTGATGATTCTAAGAACAGGTTCAACCATTGTTCCTTCGATTTCATTCTTGATATAGGAGTATTTACCATTTCTCTTCAATGAAATGCTGGCCATATCTTAATGAGGCGATCTTAATCTATTCCTCCAATTTCACCATCTGCTTTTCACAAATACCATTTGTGCATATAAAGAATCCTAATTTTAGGAATAATAAGTCAGCACACAGACTAAGCAGAACTGTTTGGTGTATTTATGGTGATTCCACATTCGGCTCCTAGACTCATCATCTAGTCGGACCAACGAAGTTATTCTGTAGTGGCCATATTCTTGTCATAATCTGGTTGTTGATACTCATATATTTCCTTATAATACTTATGCATGCAGTATCTAATTATTAGTCAGCAGACTCCCTATAAACTTCCCGTGCAGGTTGGAGACGTTGAAGCCTATCGAGCAACTTCCTTCTTGTATGATCGCTCTGATCTTGCAAAGTGGGCTTCTGTGCAAAACGCAGTCTAGTCAAAAACTAGCTCAAATGAACCAACACAGTAAAGCATTGTAAAAATCTTTACTCCATTTTCAAATCTTCCTAATATTTCGTGGGCAGTAATTCCAAGAAAGCAGAAAGTTGCGAAAAGACAGTGACAGTATGCAAACTGTGATTCAACTACCTTAATTGCACGCAGTCGAGCACGTCCTGGAACAAAACGAGAGGAATGTGGAAAGTTTTGGATATTTTCATGATTAAAAGATGAATTTTTCACAAAATCTCTCGCTTCTTTGAGTACTTCTGGAATGATTTTATAGACTGACAAAAATCGCTTGCTGCTATCCTGTCCATCAATGATAGTTGCTTCAGTAGCAGAACCTGACAAGATACTCTAAAAAGTGAAGCAACTTGAGTTACTATACCTCGACTGGAACAAAGATAGAGTAATCACTTCTTAAGGCTGTAAACTTATCCATATCGAGCATGGACTTGTTCAGAAGTAAGTGATTTCGGGTCACGATATCATTTGGCATCAACAGGTGCCACCCCATCCATGAAGCTAGGACACGTTCAAGATTGGAAAGATCGTAGGCAATGTCACTGACGATCATATTTCCAAATTTAATAGCAGAATTATGTATCTGGCCTGACCTGTTCTTAAATAAGCTGAAAATGCACCAAAGTAAACCAGATTAAGTAAACATAATAGGTGATATAAACCAGCATATCTAGAGGCTAACCAAAACCAGGCTCATTTCTATCGATGTGATAAGATGTTAGAACTGCATGCATAAGTATTATAAGGAAATATATGAGTATCAACAACCAGATTATGACAAGAATATGGCCACTACAGAATAACTTCGTTGGTCCGACTAGATGATGAGTCTAGGAGCCGAATGTGGAATCACCATAAATACACCAAACAGTTCTGCTTAGTCTGTGTGCTGACTTATTATTCCTAAAATTAGGATTCTTTATATGCACAAATGGTATTTGTGAAAAGCAGATGGTGAAATTGGAGGAATAGATTAAGATCGCCTCATTAAGATATGGCCAGCATTTCATTGAAGAGAAATGGTAAATACTCCTATATCAAGAATGAAATCGAAGGAACAATGGTTGAACCTGTTCTTAGAATCATCAATGTGGCCTGAAGGGAGAGCAGTCAGCAGCATAGAATTTGTCTTATCTTTGCAGCTAAGAAGCCGAGAGACATTCCTTTCCAGCTGTTTACACCAATTATGATGTTTATCAGATCAAAAGGAATAAAGGATGACAGGACATATTGACAGAGAATGATTGAATAACATATCCAGTACATAAGGTGCAAATGCAGCAGACTTGTAAAAATACAGTAGAAGTGTAGAGCATGATTGAACATGGGTGATATGTGTCGTCCTGGAAGCTTTTCATGTCATTTTAATGCGGCAAGGCTTTTGAGGCAATGATCACTGAAGAACATATGCATTCATGTATCATGAGTAATGGTAAAACTAAGAGGGGAAGAAGGGCGCACAAACATGGATATGCCAACTAGTAGGAGCACCAAGTGGTACCTAAGGTCAGGATTTAGCGATATCAATAGCCATAGAGTTTAGTTACTTTTGGCCATGTAAGGCTTCAAATTGATGGCATAAAGCCTGAGGCATAAAATTATGGAGTTTTCTAAATCAAAGTATTGTATTTTATACACCACAAGTACATGACGAATTAAAGTAACTGCTGTAGATCTTGACGTATTACCTGTTCAAGTTTATATAATACTAGATCACCTAGTATAATCCATTTTGCATGTCTCCGAGTGCACGGGAGGACCAATCCCTCGTTCCTCATAGGCAGCAAAACAAGTTCAAGCTGTGACATTGGGAATGTAACCAAGTTTGATCAGATTATACATATTTCTAGGGATGGACAGAAAATAAGCAGTCGTAAGTCGTAGTGTCATATCTAAAAGCACATGTCAGTTCAAATTGCAATTGCAATAAGATGAAAACTGAGACAGGACAGGGTTATTGGATTTTATTTGATTCTAGTGCAGAAGGCTAATAGGTTTCATTTCACTGACCAACCAACATCAGTCTGTCACTGCACACATGAAATAGATAAACCCTCTTTCAAAGCTGATAAGTGAGATTTATTTCATAATGAAGGGTCAAATGGACAATGTACTAAAGCAATAGATTTTTTTTCGCACAAACAGATGTGAATATTATCCAATATTGAACATCCTAGTATTCATCATGTCCGTTTCATTAATATTGCCCTGAGGTAGCAAAATTTGTCAGCCTGAAAGACAAAGCATCCTACCATTCACATGTTCTTGTTCTTGTCAAAGTAAGACAATCAATGTATAACCAGTTTGGATATATAAGGTCCTAAATGACGATTATTAATGGGACATACTCAATCTATAGAAAAAAAAGCCATGTAATTAACATAATTTTAGTGCAACAGATTTTAAGGGAACAACATAAAATGTTTATAGCTCAAAAGATCTTAATACAAATGAACACAGCTCTGTCTTTAAAGGAAAAAAAAGCACAGCTCTACCAGGTATTCTTAAAAAAACTATTACAGCTTGAAAGAAGGCTATGAGTAAGAAAACCTGGAGCTCTTCTATTTGAGTAATAATTTTATCAATGGAGTCATAACACCATACTTGGACGACTGTTAGCTGCTGAGCATAGTGAC
The DNA here is from genome assembly GCA_030439765.1 of Tripidium arundinaceum. Taxonomy (NCBI): domain Eukaryota; kingdom Viridiplantae; phylum Streptophyta; class Magnoliopsida; order Poales; family Poaceae; genus Tripidium; species Tripidium arundinaceum. Next base: position 12,639 of record JAHUYU010000847.1, on the reverse strand, counting down.
TTATTGTTTCATCCAGCCTTTTGGCCGGTGCTCCAACTATCTCAATGAGTGCTTCAATAATATTTGTCCGTACATCTATGTTATTTCTCCACTTGAATTTTCCTGCTCCAATGTCCTTTTCTATCCTTTCAAGGCCATTCAGAATTTCATCTTGGGAAGAAGAAGATATAAATCCCAGCAAAATTGTAGAGAATTAACAAGACAACTTTTTTCTAACGAACAGCACCTGACGTGTGTGTTTCTATTGATATAGAAGAAAAAAATACATGATTATAACCCTAGGAAATCATAACCAGGAAACTGAAAAGAAATTATAGAAAAAAGAACTACAACAATGTGCCACAAGTTGGAACCAAACCCCCACACCCAACCGAGCAAGGCAGCCAAGCACCAAATTGGCTGCCGCTGTGTGTGACCGACCACCACTAGGCCAAAGGAGCTGCAAGCGCATTGTTCAGTCCGACAAAGCCAAGGCACACATCACTAGGCACGTGGGCTCACGGCCGCCACCATGGGGTTAGGAGTGCAGGGGAGACGGCGAGAGAGAGGAAGGATCCACTCGTCCTTCGTGTAGGGTTATGAGGATGCTACGCTAGCCGGAAAACAAAAATTTCGACCTCATAAACCAGGATCAACTGCTAGTTATAGATCATGGGATTACCACTAGACGCGCAGGTACAGTGGAAGCGACTCGATGTAGTAGTATGCGTCGTAGCAGTGCCGTGCAGTTCCGAGGTCGTCCGTCCACCCGTCCCCTTCGTGCGGTTCGTCCTTGTGCTCCAGATGCAGCACCTCCGAGGTATCCACACGTACAGGGAGGAAGCGTTGCGCCTCCGGACTGCTAGGTCCGCGAGTAACAGCAGGCGCGGGCGTGGGATAGGCGGCGGCGGCTGCCAAATGGCGTGACTGCCTATCCTCTCGCCTACCCCTTGCTTATATAGGCGTCCTAATGAACTCCCGAGTTGGAGGCCCATTAGTAACCCTAAGTCTTGTCTAATTTGGGTCCAACCCGAATTAGGCTTCCAGCCCCTTAAGCGTGCGACCCTATGGATTCACGCACACATAGACATGGCTCGAGTACTCCTACTCGGCCAATAGTTTACAGCGGCCTCTAGCAAGGCGTGTCAACTCCTATGCATATACAAAGATCATATCAAACGAATTACCACAAAATAACGTACATGTTATTCCCTTTGCCTCACGATATTTAGTCCAGCTCATAGGTTAACACTTAACCTAAGCACGGCCATGCATTTCTTGATCCAATTATTCGAGTAATCCAGTGATATCTCTCTCACATGGAGAGAGGCAAATTCCATCTTGATTAACTATGTCTCATAGCATGTTTCCCGACAAACACGAAAACCACCTTTATAACTACCCAGTTACGGAGTAGCGTTTGATAGTCCCTGAGTAGGTCGTTTCACATCTTGAATACATACGACAATCTCAAGTCTAAGGACATAACGTACATGATATGTATAGAGACAATTACAACATCTCACGTTGGGTCAGTTCAGCCCCATGTCATACATGTGCCCACACTATTAGTTTGACATCTCTATGTCTATGACTTGTGAAACATAGTCATCAACCAATATATGTGCTGATCTAATATTCATGTGTTGAAAGGACCTAATTGGCCTAGAGGGGGGTGAATAGGCCTTTTTGCAAAACCTGAAACTCACAAACTCGAATTTGCGGAAGTTAAATACCAGACCGGAAGTTCCGGTGGTCTGGATCGGAAGTTCCGGTCAGAGGACCGGAACTTCCGGTGCAGACCTTCGGAACTTCTGGTGCCCTAAAAGAGCTACGAAAACAGTGTGAATCGAGTTGAGATTTCAGATCCAAGTGTTACCACACCCTCCTAGAGGTTATTGATGATGATGTTGTACTCCTCAAGGCTTGGAACCACACCAAATCGTAGATCGGGACTTCCCACCTAAGAAGTTGGGGGTAGAGAGAAAGAACAACAAGAACACAAGAACAAAGGGTAGTCGATGATACCGCCACAGCAAGACAAGCAATTTTTCCCGAGGTTCGGTAATCCCCACGAAGGAGTTCCTACGTCCTCGTTGTTGAGGTGACCACAAAGGTCAGACCACGAAGGTCTCCTCCTTCAAGCAACCACGAAGGCTAGCTCGAGATTTCCACTAAGGATCAAAGGGTGATACAAACACTTCGAGGTGCCCTCACAAATGAATCAACACGGGCAACCACGAAGAACGACTAGCCGGCTAGGGTTCCAAGAACCCAAGAGTAACAAACACAAACCAACCCGGCAAGACGAGGAATCCAAGTGCTCAAGTCGAAGATCGATGCTCCCTCTCTCAAATCTCACGTCCCTAGCTCAAACAATCGGAGATTGAAGCTTTGAGGCAAAGGGGGAGAGAGAGTGGGCGAGTCACAGCTTAGAGAGAGTTGGGAGAGTGCAGGAAAAAGAAATGTGCAAAGCTTTCTCTGTCTTCGTTAGAGGAGAGGCGAGAAGCTTATATACTCGCACTCAGATGTGCCACCGGAACTTCTGGTGGAACCCATCGGAACCTTCGGTCAAACGAGATCCGACCGTTGGGCTTGACAGTCAACACGGGTTTACCGGAACTTCCGATTCACAGACCGGAACCTCCGGATAGAGCCCGGAACCAAACTCTCGCATGCGCACGCTCGCGCAATCTGCTCTAACCGGAACTTCCGGTGGCGGACCGGAACTTCCGGTCCAAGCCGGAACTTCCGGACAGAGCCCGGAACAAAACTCTCGCATGCGCACGCTCGCGCAATCTGCTCTAACCGGAACTTCCGGTGGCGGACCGGAACTTCGGGTCCAAGCCGGAACTTCCGGACAGAGCCCGGAACAAAACTCTGATGCGCGCACGCTCGCGCTACAGTGCAATCGGAACTTCCGGTGCTTCACACCGGAACTTCCGATGCCCGTCTCTCAACATACTAAGAGTCGACAAGAGCACTTTTTATCCCCGTTTTGCCAACTAGATTTGTATCCCTCTTAATAGTGCGGCGTTTCCTACGACTCAAATCAAAAAGAAAGGTGTTGGAGCTCTTGAGTTAAAGCGCCTATTTTCCATCAAAATTTAGGGTGCTATAATTCACCAGATATTCGTTTTCAATTCCATCAATGAACTAACACCTGTAGATTACACTTGATAAACATGTTAGTTCCTAATTTAATTGTCATTAATTATCCAAAACCCACAACGGGGGCGAATGCACTTACAAACTCCTCCTTTTTGGTAATTGATGACAACCAACTTAGGCTCACATTAGATAGAAAGAATTGAAGCTTTTGAATTCCAAAATTCAAGTTGAGCTCCCCCTTAATGTATGCATAGGATTTGGAATTTCAAATCTTGATTCACATCAAGATTGCATACATTAAGAATAAGCTCCCCCTAAATTTTGCAATCCGTGGGGTGCCTATAAGTGTGTGTGAGACAATAGACCGTGATGCATATGACAGGATATACCACAAGAATAAATCAAAAGAACTTGAATGGTTATGCAAGAAAGAAGATGACTTAAACTCAACATAACCATTCTAAACCAACATCCATCATAGGTATCAGCACAAAAAGCTAAACAAGCTAAGATAGACATTAAGCATAAACATTTTAGCCTACAGTCAACCATCACACACACATAGTTCAAGTTTACCACATGGTTCACCACACGAGATGGAGTTATAACATAGGGGTAGTTAAAAAAGGTTTTAACTACCCCTATTACATCATGATAAAAGCCTAACACTCCCCCTTTGGCATCAAATGCCAAAAAGGGTAGGCTCCGAGAGGCGCCAAGGGGCAGAGACAGCAAGGAATCTACTCATCATCATCGTCGTCAGCACCATAGTCCACCAGTTTGTTCTTGCCAAGAGGATCTGCTGAAGTAGACTGCTCATACTGAGAGGCAAAAACTGGAGGACGAGAGGTAGAATGCCGAGTAATATCATCTGCACCACTGAAGAGGTCCTGATAAGCAAAGCCCGCATCGGTGTCCTCTACAGTGTAGCCTGCCGGAATACCACCGCCATAGGTGGGATCAAAGGCACTAGGCTGCTGAAAGCCATGCTGCTGCTGCTGAAAGCCCTGCTGCGGCTCAAACTCCTGATAATCTTCAGTGGCATGTTGCTCCTCATCATCAAACTGCTGCCCATAGGTGGTGTCATATTCCACATAAGGATCGAGAAAGGGGCGAAGAGGAGAAGTTGGAGGAAGACCGGCCTTCTCCTCCAAGCGCCGCATGCGCCTGTCCTGCTTGGCCTGGCAATAGCAGAAGTAAGACATGAAATTCTGAAGTGTATGGCGAGTGGCGTCCATTAGACCACGACCACGGCCACGCCCACGGCCATGCCCATGCCCACGCCCTCCAGAGACTCCAGCCGAAGGGTCCTCAGGAGGTGCCTCTTCCTCAACCTCTGCTGCTGCAGCATCCTCATCATCATGTCCTGCACCACTGTCACTTGCCTCAGTAGACTTCCCTTTCCCTTTGCTGGTTTGAGCCTGCAGACGCCTCACATTCCAATCCGGGTGCTTCATGTCACACGGAAAGTCAAAACCAGTGACTTGCTCAATGATGTACATGAGGTAAGGAGCATAAGGGATTTGAAAAAGGATGAAGGAGTAGGGAGATCGGTGGTGGGGAAGAGGAGGGCACCGCCGACGGCGTCGGTTCGGGCAGGAGAAAGGTGGGGGTGAGAAAAGATGAAAAGATTTCCCTTTTTACCAAGCGGCCCGCTTATATACCACCGTCAAAAGGATGACCGGAAGTTCCGGTGAGGACTACCGGAAGTTCCGGGCCGCAACCGGAAGTTCCGGTAGGCCAAAAACCAGCGAGAAGCAGCCCTAGAAGTGGTGAACAATATGATATACTCAAACCAACTCAACTATGTCCAGATTTCATGAAACCAGTACATAACTATGGACATATTAGAGTTGTGAAAAATAGATTTTGAAAGGTTCACACAACTTTTCACAAGAATTTTATCCAATACTAAATTATACAAGTGTGCACAAGATGTCAAGCCACGTTACGAGAATCAACGATATTTAGCTCACGCCTCAAAGCACAAAATCTTAACTCATCTAGAGGCTTTGTGAAGATATCGGCTAGCTGAAATTCGGTTCTCACATGTTGGACATCGATATCTCCTTTGGCTTGGTGGTCTCTCAAGAAGTGATGGCGAATGTCTATGTGCTTTGTTCTAGAGTGGTTGACCGGGTTGTCGGCTAGCTTGATTGCTCCCTCATTGTCACACAAGAGAGGAATCTTGCTTTGCTCATAACCAAAGTCTCTCAAGGTTTGCTTCATCCAAACTAGTTGGGCACAGCAAGCGCCTGCCGCCACATACTCGGCCTCAGCGGTGGATAAAGCAATGGAGTTTTGCTTCTTAGAACTCCATGACACTAAAGACCTACCAAGAAATTGGCATGTCCCGGATGTACTCTTTCTCTCTACCCTGCAACCGGCATAATCCGAATCGGAATAGCCAAGTAGAGTGAAAGTGGAGCCCTTAGGATACCACAAGCCAAGATTAGGAGTGAGCACAAGATACCGAAAAATTCTCTTAACGGCCATGAGATGACATTCTTTCGGATTAGCTTGAAATCTTGCACACATGCACACGCTAAGCATAATATCGGGCCTAGATGCACAAAGGTAAAGCAAGGATCCAATCATGGAGCGATATACCTTTTGATCTATGGCCTTGCCGTCTCCATCAAGGTCAAGATGTCCGGTTGTAGGCATTGGAGTCTTGATGGGCTTGGCCTTGTCCATGTCAAACTTCTTTAGCATGTCGGTGGTGTACTTGGTTTGACTTATGAACGTGCCGTCCTTGAGTTGCTTGATTTGAAATCCAAGAAAGTATGTCAACTCCCCCATCATGGACATCTCAAACCTCTTGGTCATGATCCTACTAAATTGCTCACAAAAAGCCGCATTAGTACTGCCAAATATAATGTCATCGACATATATTTGGCATATAAAGATATCATTATTGACTTTGCGAGTAAATAAAGTGGGATCGGCCTTCCCAATCTCAAACCCTTGTTTGAGTAGGAAGTCCTTAAGACAATCATACCAAGCTCTAGGGGCTTGCTTAAGCCCATAGAGCGCCTTGTCAAGCTTGTAGACGTGGTCGGGATGATGTGGATCTTCAAAACCCGGTGGTTGCTCCACATACACGGTTTCGGAGAGGGGGCCGTTGAGGAATGCACTTTTCACGTCCATTTGAAACAACTTGAAATCATGGTGAGCAGCAAAGGCAAGTAATATGCGAATAGATTCAAGCCTAGCTACAGGTGCATAGGTCTCCCCAAAGTCCAAACCTTCAATTTGAGTGAAACCTTTGGCTACCAACCGTGCCTTGTTCCTTGTGACCACGCCATACTCATTTTCTTTGTTGCGGAAGACCCATTTGGTGCCTATTACATTTTGCTTGGGCCTTTCCACCAAGGACCAGACTTCATTCCTAGTGAAGTTGTTCAACTCCTCTTGCATGGCCATCACCCAATCCGGGTCCTTCAAAGCATCCTCCACCTTTTTTGGCAATTTGGAAGAGACAAAAGAGTAATGTTCACAAAAAGCTACTAAACGTGAGCGCGTTGTTACTCCTCTTTGTATGTCCCCCAAAATGCTATCAACGGGGTGATCCCGTTGAATGGATTGATGAACTCTTGGGTGAGGACTGGTTGTTCTTGTTTGGATTGGACCATCATCGTCATCTTCATTATCTTGGTTGATTGGAGAATCAAGATCTTGGTTGTGTCTTTGAGCTTGTGGTGAATCTTGACTTGCTTGTTCTCTTGAGTCATGACCCCTTCTTGAGGTAGAAGCATCACCATGGGCATTGGTTGACCCATGATGCTTATTTGGATCATGAGGAATTTGCACATGCACATCATCATCTTCATCTTCAACGGGTCTCACTTCACCGGTGGCAAGCTTCTTGATCACTTGATGAGATGGTTCTTCTTTACCTAAAATTTCAGCATTGACTTGCTCCTTTTGAGAGCCGTCACTTTCATCAAAAGTCACGTCTACCGCAATTTCAATTTGACCGGTGGCCTCATTGAAAACACGGTAGCCATGTTCGTTAGTACCATAACCAAGTAAGAACCCTTCATCAACCTTTGGTGCAAACTTAGAGCTTTTGGATTTCTTATTAAGTATGAAACACTTGCATCCAAAAACTCTAAAGTAGTCCACCTTAGGCTTTTTACCGGTTAGGAGCTCGTAGGCGGTCTTGTTCCTTATCTTGTGGAGGTACAAGCGGTTGATGGCATGACATGCCGTGTTGACCGCTTCCGCCCAATAATCTTTCCCCGAAGTCTTGTACTCATCCAACATTGCTCTTGCGGCTTCAATGAGTGTTCGGTTCTTCCTCTCCACAACACCATTTTGTTGTGGAGTGTATGGAACCGAAAACTCATGCTTGATGCCTTCTTCATCAAGAAATGCTTCAATGTTGGTGTTCCTAAACTCCGTCCCGTTGTCACTTCTTACTTTCTTGATCTTCACTTCAAACTCATTTTGAGCTCTCCTTGCAAATTTCTTGAAGATCCCTTGGGTTTCGCTTTTATCTTTCAAAAAGAACACCCAAGTGAAGCGAGAAAAATCATCAACAATTACAAAACCATATTTGTTACCTCCAATGCTTATATAAGCATTGGGTCCGAATAGATCCATGTGTAGTAACTCAAGTGGTCTTGTTGTGGTGACGATGTTCTTGGCGGGATGCTTGGCTCCTACTTGTTTACCCGCTTGACATGCACTGCAAATTCTATCTTTCTCAAAAGAAACATTTGTTAGTCCAAGAATATGTTTGCCTCTTTGAAGATCGGCCAAGTTCCTCATGCCAACATGAGCTAGTCGGCGATGCCATAACCAGCCCATGCTAGATTTTGCCACAAAACAAGTTTCGGACCCCACTCTATTAGATGAGAAGTCAACTAAATAGAGCTTGCCCTTCAATTCACCCGTAAAGACAATAGAGGAATCCGATCTTTTAGAGACTTCCACACCCTTATCCGTAAAGAAACAATTGTAGCCCTTCTCACAAAGTTGTGAGACGGACAACAAATTGTATCCCAACGAATCCACAAGTAATACATTTGAAATTGAATTATCATTTGAGATAGCAATTTTACCCAAACCAAGGATATCTCCTTTACTATTGTCACCAAAGACAATTCTTTCACATGCAACTTGATTAGGTTGAAAGGAGGTGAACATGTTCTTCTCTCCGGTCATATGGTTGGTGCATCCACTATCAAGCACCCATTTCGGTCCACCGGAGGAATATTCCTACAAGACAAGATTAAGCTTTTGGTTTAGGTTCCGAGATGGAACCTAGGGGGTTAGAAGCATAAGACTTGGGCACCCAAACACTTCTCAAGATTTGTCTCCTCTTGAGGGCGCCCACATACTTTACGACAATCTTGCCATCCTTGTCCCAACAGCACATGTAATCACAAATGTGATTGCGTGAAATAGGTACTTGTTGCTTGGACACCTCCACTTGCTTCTTCTTATTGTTGACAAGTGGAGTTGTAGGTGTAGCAACATTGTTCACCTTGTTGATAAGGTCAACAAGTGGCAGTCTCTAAAAGATCGGATTCCTCTATTGTCTTTACGGGTGAATTGAAGGGCAAGCTCTATTTAGTTGACTTCTCATCTAATAGAGTGGGGTCCGAAACTTGTTTTGTGGCAAAATCTAGCATGGGCTGGTTATGGCATCGCCGACTAGCTCATGTTGGCATGAGGAACTTGGCCGATCTTCAAAGAGGCAAACATATTCTTGGACTAACAAATGTTTCTTTTGAGAAAGATAGAATTTGCAGTGCATGTCAAGCGGGTAAACAAGTAGGAGCCAAGCATCCCGCCAAGAACATCGTCACCACAACAAGACCACTTGAGTTACTACACATGGATCTATTCGGACCCAATGCTTATATAAGCATTGGAGGTAACAAATATGGTTTTGTAATTGTTGATGATTTTTCTCGCTTCACTTGGGTGTTCTTTTTGAAAGATAAAAGCGAAACCCAAGGGATCTTCAAGAAATTTGCAAGGAGAGCTCAAAATGAGTTTGAAGTGAAGATCAAGAAAGTAAGAAGTGACAACGGGACGGAGTTTAGGAACACCAACATTGAAGCATTTCTTGATGAAGAAGGCATCAAGCATGAGTTTTCGGTTCCATACACTCCACAACAAAATGGTGTTGTGGAGAGGAAGAACCGAACACTCATTGAAGCCGCAAGAGCAATGTTGGATGAGTACAAGACTTCGGGGAAAGATTATTGGGCGGAAGCGGTCAACACGGCATGTCATGCCATCAACCGCTTGTACCTCCACAAGATAAGGAACAAGACCGCCTACGAGCTCCTAACCGGTAAAAAGCCTAAGGTGGACTACTTTAGAGTTTTTGGATGCAAGTGTTTCATACTTAATAAGAAATCCAAAAGCTCTAAGTTTGCACCAAAGGTTGATGAAGGGTTCTTACTTGGTTATGGTACTAACGAACATGGCTACCGTGTTTTCAATGAGGCCACCGGTCAAATTGAAATTGCGGTAGACGTGACTTTTGATGAAAGTGACGGCTCTCAAAAGGAGCAAGTCAATGCTGAAATTTTAGGTAAAGAAGAACCATCTCATCAAGTGATCAAGAAGCTTGCCACCGGTGAAGTGAGACCCGTTGAAGATGAAGATGATGATGTGCATGTGCAAATTCCTCATGATCCAAATAAGCATCATGGGTCAACCAATGCCCATGGTGATGCTTCTACCTCAAGAAGGGGTCATGACTCAAGAGAACAAGCAAGTCAAGATTCACCACAAGCTCAAAGACACAACCAAGATCTTGATTCTCCAATCAACCAAGATAATGAAGATGACGATGATGGTCCAATCCAAACAAGAACAACCAGTCCTCACCCAAGAGTTCATCAATCCATTCAACGGGATCACCCCGTTGATAGCATTTTGGGGGACATACAAAGAGGAGTAACAACGCGCTCACGTTTAGTAGCTTTTTGTGAACATTACTCTTTTGTCTCTTCCAAATTGCCAAAAAAGGTGGAGGATGCTTTGAAGGACCCGGATTGGGTGATGGCCATGCAAGAGGAGTTGAACAACTTCACTAGGAATGAAGTCTGGTCCTTGGTGGAAAGGCCCAAGCAAAATGTAATAGGCACCAAATGGGTCTTCCGCAACAAAGAAAATGAGTATGGCGTGGTCACAAGGAACAAGGCACGGTTGGTAGCCAAAGGTTTCACTCAAATTGAAGGTTTGGACTTTGGGGAGACCTATGCACCTGTAGCTAGGCTTGAATCTATTCGCATATTACTTGCCTTTGCTGCTCACCATGATTTCAAGTTGTTTCAAATGGACGTGAAAAGTGCATTCCTCAACGGCCCCCTCTCCGAAACCGTGTATGTGGAGCAACCACCGGGTTTTGAAGATCCACATCATCCCGACCACGTCTACAAGCTTGACAAGGCGCTCTATGGGCTTAAGCAAGCCCCTAGAGCTTGGTATGATTGTCTTAAGGACTTCCTACTCAAACAAGGGTTTGAGATTGGGAAGGCCGATCCCACTTTATTTACTCGCAAAGTCAATAATGATATCTTTATATGCCAAATATATGTCGATGACATTATATTTGGCAGTACTAATGCGGCTTTTTGTGAGCAATTTAGTAGGATCATGACCAAGAGGTTTGAGATGTCCATGATGGGGGAGTTGACATACTTTCTTGGATTTCAAATCAAGCAACTCAAGGACGGCACGTTCATAAGTCAAACCAAGTACACCACCGACATGCTAAAGAAGTTTGACATGGACAAGGCCAAGCCCATCAAGACTCCAATGCCTACAACCGGACATCTTGACCTTGATGGAGACGGCAAGGCCATAGATCAAAAGGTATATCGCTCCATGATTGGATCCTTGCTTTACCTTTGTGCATCTAGGCCCGATATTATGCTTAGCGTGTGCATGTGTGCAAGATTTCAAGCTAATCCGAAAGAATGTCATCTCATGGCCGTTAAGAGAATTTTTCGGTATCTTGTGCTCACTCCTAATCTTGGCTTGTGGTATCCTAAGGGCTCCACTTTCACTCTACTTGGCTATTCCGATTCGGATTATGCCGGTTGCAGGGTAGAGAGAAAGAGTACATCCGGGACATGCCAATTTCTTGGTAGGTCTTTAGTGTCATGGAGTTCTAAGAAGCAAAACTCCATTGCTTTATCCACCGCTGAGGCCGAGTATGTGGCGGCAGGCGCTTGCTGTGCCCAACTAGTTTGGATGAAGCAAACCTTGAGAGACTTTGGTTATGAGCAAAGCAAGATTCCTCTCTTGTGTGACAATGAGGGAGCAATCAAGCTAGCCGACAACCCGGTCAACCACTCTAGAACAAAGCACATAGACATTCGCCATCACTTCTTGAGAGACCACCAAGCCAAAGGAGATATCGATGTCCAACATGTGAGAACCGAATTTCAGCTAGCCGATATCTTCACAAAGCCTCTAGATGAGTTAAGATTTTGTGCTTTGAGGCGTGAGCTAAATATCGTTGATTCTCGTAACGTGGCTTGACATCTTGTGCACACTTGTATAATTTAGTATTGGATAAAATTCTTGTGAAAAGTTGTGTGAACCTTTCAAAATCTATTTTTCACAACTCTAATATGTCCATAGTTATGTACTGGTTTCATGAAATCTGGACATAGTTGAGTTGGTTTGAGTATATCATATTGTTCACCACTTCTAGGGCTGCTTCTCGCTGGTTTTTGGCCTACCGGAACTTCCGGTTGCGGCCCGGAACTTCCGGTAGTCCTCACCGGAACTTCCGGTCATCCTTTTGACGGTGGTATATAAGCGGGCCGCTTGGTAAAAAGGGAAATCTTTTCATCTTTTCTCACCCCCACCTTTCTCCTGCCCGAACCGACGCCGTCGGCGGTGCCCTCCTCTTCCCCACCACCGATCTCCCTACTCCTTCATCCTTTTTCAAATCCCTTATGCTCCTTACCTCATGTACATCATTGAGCAAGTCACTGGTTTTGACTTTCCGTGTGACATGAAGCACCCGGATTGGAATGTGAGGCGTCTGCAGGCTCAAACCAGCAAAGGGAAAGGGAAGTCTACTGAGGCAAGTGACAGTGGTGCAGGACATGATGATGAGGATGCTGCAGCAGCAGAGGTTGAGGAAGAGGCACCTCCTGAGGACCCTTCGGCTGGAGTCTCTGGAGGGCGTGGGCATGGGCATGGCCGTGGGCGTGGCCGTGGTCGTGGTCTAATGGACGCCACTCGCCATACACTTCAGAATTTCATGTCTTACTTCTGCTATTGCCAGGCCAAGCAGGACAGGCGCATGCGGCGCTTGGAGGAGAAGGCCGGTCTTCCTCCAACTTCTCCTCTTCGCCCCTTTCTCGATCCTTATGTGGAATATGACACCACCTATGGGCAGCAGTTTGATGATGAGGAGCAACATGCCACTGAAGATTATCAGGAGTTTGAGCCGCAGCAGGGCTTTCAGCAGCAGCAGCATGGCTTTCAGCAGCCTAGTGCCTTTGATCCCACCTATGGCGGTGGTATTCCGGCAGGCTACACTGTAGAGGACACCGATAT
>JAHUYU010000523.1:0-20232 GCA_030439765.1 Tripidium arundinaceum | reverse complement strand
GATGACCCGTATCTGTACAGGGTCTGCTCTGACGGATTGTTGAGGAGATGTGTACCAACAGCAGAGGGTATGCAAATTATCGAGAAATGCCATGCAGCACCATACGGAGGCCATTATGGAGTATTCCGCATACAAACCAAAATCTGGCAGTGTGGATTCTTTTGGCCAACGATGTATGAAGACACCAAGGAATTCATCCGAAGGTGTCGGAAATGCCAGCTGCAAGGTGGCATCACTGCTCGCAATGCAATGCCCCTACACTACAACCTTCAAATAGAAATATTTGATGTGTGGGGCATTGACTTCATGGGGCCATTCCAAAAGTCCCAGGATTGCGAGTATATCCTCATCGCTGTTGATTATGTATCCAAATGGGTGGAAGCAATGCCATGCAGAGCTGCAGACGCCAAGCATGCAAGGAAGATGTTTCATGAAGTGATTTTCCCTCGTTTTGGAACACCAAGGATGGTGATAAGCGATGGGGGATCTCACTTCATTGATAGAACATTCAGAGCCTTCCTGAAAGAGCTTGGGGCCAAGCACAACATTGCCACCCCATATCACCCTCAAACTAGCGGTCAGGCAGAAACTTCAAATAAACAAATCAAGAATATCCTACAGAAAAAGGTCAACGAGATGGGAAAAGGATGGAAGAACAAGCTCCCTGATGCACTTTGGGCATATAGGACAGCTTACAAAACCCCCATCGGCATGTCACCATTCCAGCTCATTTATGGAAAAAGTTGCCACTTACCAGTTGAGCTTGAACACCGAGCTCACTGGGCAATAAAGAGCTGGAACATGGATGTGAAGCTAGCCGGCAAGAACAGACAGAAACAAATCGCCGAGCTAGAGGAATGAAGAGAGAAGGCATACCATAGTGCCAAAATCTACAAAGAAAGAACCAAAAGATGGCACGATCACCGAATAAAGCAGAAAGAATTCAAGCAAGGAGACAAGGTCCTACTTTTCAATTCAAAAGTTAAGCTCTTCGGTGAAGGAAAATTACGTAGCAAATGGAAAGGACCATACACTGTCATCAACACCACGCCACAGGGCGCAATCACCATTCAGGATGATGACGGTAACATTTTTAAAGTCAATGGTCAACGCTTGAAAATTTTCCTAGAGCCTTCTCATGATATTAATTTCAGCCAAGAAATAGATAAAATAGAACTAATTACTTTTGATAAATTCATAAACCAACTAAAATTTTAAAAATAGACTTTCTCGAGCAGGAATCTTGGTTAATTACCTTTATGCCCTCACTAAATAACTCATGATTCTTGCTTCATTTGATTAAATCATGATTGATTCTTGCTGATCACATGTATCCTCACTCATAAATTTTTGAATCATGTGAATTTTGACAAATCAAATTTGTTTGATACCCTTGATCATGCTCAATCCTGCTCTATCACTCACTGATCCTAACGCAAAAAAATCCGACACCCATATATCCCGTATCCCCATGCATGCATATGAATCTGGACGCAAACTAGACTCAGGGGAGGAGCTTGGGGTGCGGCCGCACCAGGGGTGCGGCCACACCACGCCTGGCTCCTCTAGGCCCCAATCTTCTCCCACATCCTCTTTGATTCATTCTTGATCTGGATATCACGGTGTTTGGCGATGCTGGTTCTGTTTCCATCGTAGTAGAGGCCAAGCTACCTATAAAAGCCACCCTAAGCCTCTCCTCCTCTTCACACCAAGCACAAAGCATTCTTCTCTCCCTCATTCAAAGCTCTCTAAGCCATGGCCAGCCATGCTCTAGCCCTCTACACCGCTTCTTGCTCTACCTATAACCTAGAGGGCATACCAGCTTCCATTGACCTAGTACCCGAGAGCACGTTTGTAAGAGAAGAAGCAAAGATGATCACCGCGACTCCTCTCGCTATCATGCCACCCCCTAGCAGCGGGGCAAGCGGAGGAACAAGTCTTAAGTCTACCGCAAGGACCAAGGCGCCAACCGAAGGTGCCAAAGTTAAACCGGCACCCCCAAGGGTGCCATTGGTACTAAAGGCACACCTCCACGACGGCCTACAACCGGCGCCCTCGGCATCAAGCAGAAGACCCCCGAAGGTGGCGAATCTTCGAAGAAAACCCCTGTTGTAACACCTTCGGGCAGCTCTCTTTCCCGCTCTCGTCCTTCACCTTCCTACACTGTAATAGGAGTAAAAAAGCCAGGTAGAGGGTATGGAAAAGAGCTCATGCGCAAACCGGCAACCAATGAAAAAGAGCCGGTGCGCATGACTCTTCCCATAAGGAAAGAGCAAACGGAGTCTTCTTCCCAGCCCATGAAGATCAGGAGGTTCTTAAAACCTCCGGTCATCAGGAGGCCTCCCGGCTCGTTTGAATGTAGTGATGAGGAAGAAGCTCCACCTAAGGGGCCGACCGTAGCCTCCCTTAGCGCTCAGGTTTCTACCTTGCGCAATGTTGTTAGAAAGCTAAGGGGAGATCTAGCAGAGAGTCATGTCAAGGTCAGAGACCTTGAAGATGACATAAACACCCTCAGGTTCGGTCTGGGCCGCAAAATCGCTAGGATAGCGAAAGCGGCAGGAGTGGCAAATGTGCTCGATCAAGAAGTTTGAAACCACTCCTGCCCAAATAATTAGGCGCTCTTTTATCCTGATTTACTTTTTCTTATCATATTTGGACTTCAATGTAAAAGCGCCAATTTACAATTTAATAAAGTTGAATATTATTTGTACCACTTGTTTTTGTATTCTCTTGCTTCCAAATAAAAAGAAAACAGGTACAAAAACAAGTGTCGGGGAGACAACCCATGCAGACAACTCTTCTCATACAGGTGCACTAATCCTCATTCCAATTCTATTTTGTGCACTCTCACTCCCAAACTAGATAAAGAAATAAAAACTTTTTATAAACATACTCCAATTCCATTCTACCTTTTGATTAGAGTTTGCATACTCTTTATTCCTTGCTAAAATTCCAAAGACTTGTGAGCAACTCATCTTAAGGACCCCATTTTCATCTAAGTCATTGGAATATGAGATATAGTAGGATGAATTGACACTTACTCTATCTTGCAAAGAACTTGGGATTTATTTTACAAAATCAAAATTCAATAGCATGCTCCTCAGTGATCAAAATTTTCTACCAAGGCCATATATGATCATACATGATATAAGCCTTCTACATAGCCGCTTACTTTGTGTTGAGTTTTGTCAAGCTCTGTGATCTTTGTTGAGAGAAGTTTCATACTCCCAAGGTCGAAAATCACGTACACGCCATTTCCAAAATGCTGCTTCTACACTGGAAGTACGCAAAAACATGCCATCCATCAATCACCAAATAAATACTCCATGATCTAAATTTATGATCTTTCTTAGTAGAAGAGACATGAAGGCTACACAAAAGTATTGAAAAAATATATATATAGGACACATGAAGGTCCTAAGTATTGAAAAAAAAAGAAAAAAAATGATGAGCACATGAAGGCTCACAAAAAGTAAAAAAAATAAATAAATAATAATACTGATAGCCATGTCTCTTCTACTAAGAAAGATCATAAATTTAGATCATGGAGTATTTATTTGGTGATTGATGGATGGCATGTTTTTGCGTACTTCCAGTGTAGAAGCAGCATTTTGGAAATGGCGTGTACGTGATTTTCGACCTTGGGAGTATGAAACTTCTCTCAACAAAGATCACAGAGCTTGACAAAACTCAACACAAAGTAAGCGGCTATGTAGAAGGCTTATATCATGTATGATCATATATGGCCTTGGTAGAAAATTTTGATCACTGAGGAGCATGCTATTGAATTTTGATTTTGTAAAATAAATCCCAAGTTCTTTGCAAGATAGAGTAAGTGTCAATTCATCCTACTATATCTCATATTCCAATGACTTAGATGAAAATGGGGTCCTTAAGATGAGTTGCTCACAAGTCTTTGGAATTTTAGCAAGGAATAAAGAGTATGCAAACTCTAATCAAAAGGTAGAATGGAATTGGAGTATGTTTATAAAAAGTTTTTATTTCTTTATCTAGTTTGGGAGTGAGAGTGCACAAAATAGAATTGGAATGAGGATTAGTGCACCTGTATGAGAAGAGTTGTCTGCATGGGTTGTCTCCCCGACACTTGTTTTTGTACCTGTTTTCTTTTTATTTGGAAGCAAGAGAATACAAAAACAAGTGGTACAAATAATATTCAACTTTATTAAATTGTAAATTGGCGCTTTTACATTGAAGTCCAAATATGATAAGAAAAAGTAAATCAGGATAAAAGAGCGCCTAATTATTTGGGCAGGAGTGGTTTCAAACTTCTTGATCGAGCACATTTGCCACTCCTGCCGCTTTCGCTATCCTAGCGATTTTGCGGCCCAGACCGAACCTGAGGGTGTTTATGTCATCTTCAAGGTCTCTGACCTTGACATGACTCTCTGCTAGATCTCCCCTTAGCTTTCTAACAACATTGCGCAAGGTAGAAACCTGAGCGCTAAGGGAGGCTACGGTCGGCCCCTTAGGTGGAGCTTCTTCCTCATCACTACATTCAAACGAGCCGGGAGGCCTCCTGATGACCGGAGGTTTTAAGAACCTCCTGATCTTCATGGGCTGGGAAGAAGACTCCGTTTGCTCTTTCCTTATGGGAAGAGTCATGCGCACCGGCTCTTTTTCATTGGTTGCCGGTTTGCGCATGAGCTCTTTTCCATACCCTCTACCTGGCTTTTTTACTCCTATTACAGTGTAGGAAGGTGAAGGACGAGAGCGGGAAAGAGAGCTGCCCGAAGGTGTTACAACAGGGGTTTTCTTCGAAGATTCGCCACCTTCGGGGGTCTTCTGCTTGATGCGAGGGCGCCGGTTGTAGGCCGTCGTGGAGGTGTGCCTTTAGTACCAATGGCACCCTTGGGGGTGCCGGTTTAACTTTGGCACCTTCGGTTGGCGCCTTGGTCCTTGCGGTAGACTTAAGACTTGTTCCTCCGCTTGCCCCGCTGCTAGGGGGTGGCATGATAGCGAGAGGAGTCGCGGTGATCATCTTTGCTTCTTCTCTTACAAACGTGCTCTCGGGTACTAGGTCAATGGAAGCTGGTATGCCCTCTAGGTTATAGGTAGAGCAAGAAGCGGTGTAGAGGGCTAGAGCATGGCTGGCCATGGCTTAGAGAGCTTTGAATGAGGGAGAGAAGAATGCTTTGTGCTTGGTGTGAAGAGGAGGAGAGGCTTAGGGTGGCTTTTATAGGTAGCTTGGCCTCTACTACGATGGAAACAGAACCAGCATCGCCAAACACCGTGATATCCAGATCAAGAATGAATCAAAGAGGATGTGGGAGAAGATTGGGGCCTAGAGGAGCCAGGCGTGGTGTGGCCGCACCCCTGGTGCGGCCGCACCCCAAGCTCCTCCCCCTGAGTCTAGTTTGCGTCCAGATTCATATGCATGCATGGGGATACGGGATATATGGGTGTCGGATTTTTTTGCGTTAGGATCAGTGAGTGATAGAGCAGGATTGAGCATGATCAAGGGTATCAAACAAATTTGATTTGTCAAAATTCACATGATTCAAAAATTTATGAGTGAGGATACATGTGATCAGCAAGAATCAATCATGATTTAATCAAATGAAGCAAGAATCATGAGTTATTTAGTGAGGGCATAAAGGTAATTAACCAAGATTCCTGCTCGAGAAAGTCTATTTTAAAATTTTAGTTGGTTTATGAATTTATCAAAAGTAATTAGTTCTATTTTATCTATTTCTTGGCTGAAATTAATATCATGAGAAGGCTCTAGGAAAATTTTCAAGCGTTGACCATTGACTTTAAAAATGTTACCGTCATCATCCTGAATGGTGATTGCGCCCTGTGGCGTGGTGTTGATGACAGTGTATGGTCCTTTCCATTTGCTACGTAATTTTCCTTCACCGAAGAGCTTAACTTTTGAATTGAAAAGTAGGACCTTGTCTCCTTGCTTGAATTCTTTCTGCTTTATTCGGTGATCGTGCCATCTTTTGGTTCTTTCTTTGTAGATTTTGGCACTATGGTATGCCTTCTCTCTTCATTCCTCTAGCTCGGCGATTTGTTTCTGTCTGTTCTTGCCGGCTAGCTTCACATCCATGTTCCAGCTCTTTATTGCCCAGTGAGCTCGGTGTTCAAGCTCAACTGGTAAGTGGCAACTTTTTCCATAAATGAGCTGGAATGGTGACATGCCGATGGGGGTTTTGTAAGCTGTCCTATATGCCCAAAGTGCATCAGGGAGCTTGTTCTTCCATCCTTTTCCCATCTCGTTGACCTTTTTCTGTAGGATATTCTTGATTTGTTTATTTGAAGTTTCTGCCTGACCGCTAGTTTGAGGGTGATATGGGGTGGCAATGTTGTGCTTGGCCCCAAGCTCTTTCAGGAAGGCTCTGAATGTTCTATCAATGAAGTGAGATCCCCCATCGCTTATCACCATCCTTGGTGTTCCAAAACGAGGGAAAATCACTTCATGAAACATCTTCCTTGCATGCTTGGCGTCTGCAGCTCTGCATGGCATTGCTTCCACCCATTTGGATACATAATCAACAGCGATGAGGATATACTCGCAATCCTGGGACTTTTGGAATGGCCCCATGAAGTCAATGCCCCACACATCAAATATTTCTATTTGAAGGTTGTAGTGTAGGGGCATTGCATTGCGAGCAGTGATGCCACCTTGCAGCTGGCATTTCCGACACCTTCGGATGAATTCCTTGGTGTCTTCATACATCGTTGGCCAAAAGAATCCACACTGCCAGATTTTGGCTTGTATGCGGAATACTCCATAATGGCCTCCGTATGGTGCTGCATGGCATTTCTCGATAATTTGCATACCCTCTGCTGTTGGTACACATCTCCTCAACAATCCGTCAGAGCAGACCCTGTACAGATACGGGTCATCCCAAAGGTGACGTCTGCTTTCGACTTGTAATTTCCTCCTGTTTTCTCCCAGTGGTACATAACCTGTAACCATGTAGTTGACGATGTTTGCGTACCACGGGTTGGAGTCTACCACCTTTAGAAGCATGTCGTCGCGTAGGAAGTCATTTATTGGTAATTCCTGCATGTTAGTGACTTGCATACGCGATAGATGATCTGCAACGGTATTCTCTACTCCCTCTTGTTCTTCCAAATCCATGTAGAAGTTCGCTGATCTCCAATGAGCAAAGTTGTTCTTCCAACCGAGATCTCCAACTTTGTTTTAAGGAGTAAGAGCAGAAGAGAAAAGGTTTGAGAGATTTTGAATTTTGAAAGCATGAACTTGGAATTGCAACACTGAATTCAGTTTTAGTATTTTCAAAAGTAGTTCTGATTAGCAAACTTTGGTATTTAATTAGCGATTAACCACTAATCAAACATCACAACAAACAGTATGACTTCAAAGTACAAACATCCTACCAATCAATGAAACAAAAGTTGCACCACTTTTATTCATGAAAATTCATTTAATAATTCTCCTAAAATGGAACTTAATGACTGACATTCAGGGACTTAGTCAAAAATGACCAAGTTTGAGAATCAGTTAATGAATGAAATCTTTGGGCTCAAATTTAAACTTGTTTGATTCAAAAGCATAACATAACTTTGATACTAGTGTAAAGCACCAATTTAGTACTTCAAATTTTATTAAGGCAAAATTTTAATTGTTTAAGAAATTTTCATACCAAAAATTCACAAAGAACCTTAATCCCTATCATTGATAACATTTCATGTACCACCTAAAACATATTATAAGCAACATTAACATGCTATAACTTAATCATGAAATGCATTAATGACTCAATACTTACTAATTATGCTCAATGATGCTCATGATCAGAATTTTAATTACTTTTAACATCTAGGATGTTACACCGGTCACTCCTTGTGACCCTCTAGACAAAGAATTCCTTAGGAAATCTATAAAGGAGCTGACTGCTATCTTGAGCAGCGAATGGGTAGAAGAAGCGGAGCACTCTTCTGAAGAAATTCAGATTTGCACCCCTTCTATAACCATTCAATGCCATATTCGTGATGATCTGGTGGATGTACTTTACAATCCTACTGTTGGAGCAAACATAATGTCCACATCATTTGCATCTGCCTATTTTGGCAGTGAACCTCTTGCTCCAACAAACAAAAACCTCAGAATCGCTCCACGTACCAACCTGAAAGGACGTGGAATAACAATTCATCATGATAAGGTCGAAATGGCCCTTGATTTCCATGTCTTCGACATTCAAAATTTCGACGTCATGATCGGGCATCCCCTAGAGAAACTCTTCTTAGACCCACCATCTTCAGGGGAACTGAACGTTAAATTGGGGAAAGACACTTTTTCTTTTTCTATCACTCGAGCCAAAAACTCGGTGGCAGAATCTTTCCCCTATCCTATTTTGCCCAAGGAAGTCATGTTGGTTTCACCTTTCGAAACTCCTGAGTCATCCTTAGAAAAAGATGCTGAACTCTTTATCAAAGAGGAGGACGACTTAGGCGAAACCATAGAACTTCCTAAGGAGGAAGCACCGGCACGACCTCCAGTGGAACTTAAACCCCTGCCCACAGGCCTACGTTATGTTTTCCTAAATGGCGACAAACAAACTCCTGTAATCATAAGTGATAAGCTTACTGATGAGGAGACATCCAAACTCATCGCCATCTTAGAAAAGCAAAGGTCTGTTTTTGGGTATTCCTTGCAAGATCTTAAGGGGATAAGTCCAACCCTTTGTACCCATCGCATTCCAATTGACCCTTCGAGTACACCATCTCGGGAGCCTCAGCGTAGGCTCAACAATGCGATGCGGGAAGTCGTGAAGAAAGAAGTCCTCAAACTTCTTCACGCCGGGATAATTTATCCCGTACCACATAGCGACTGGGTTAGTCCCGTCCAAGTGGTACCCAAAAAGGGAGGAATGACGGTCATTGAAAATAACAAAAATGAATTGATCCCACAACGAACCGTCACGGGGTGGAGAATGTGTATAGATTACCGAAAACTCAACTCGGCGACAAAGAAAGACCACTTCCCACTGCCCTTCATTGATGAAATGCTGGAACGGTTGGCGAAGCATTCTTTCTTCTGTTTCCTTGATGGGTATTCGGGGTATCATCAAATTCCCATCCACCCTGATGATCAAAGTAAGACAACTTTTACATGCCCGTATGGAACATATGCATACCGACGAATGTCGTTCGGGTTGTGCAATGCACCCGCTTCATTCCAACGGTGCATGATGTCTATTTTCTCAGACATGATCGAAGAAATCATGGAAGTTTTCATGGACGACTTTTCAGTCTATGGGAAAACTTTTGATCACTGCCTTGAGAATCTAGACAAAGTCTTGCAACGATGCCAAGAGAAGGACCTGGTACTTAACTGGGAAAAATGCCATTTCATGGTCCGAGAAGGTATCGTTCTTGGACACCTTGTGTCCGAAAGGGGGATTGAGGTAGACAAAGCAAAGATCGAGGTGATCGAGCAACTACCACCCCCTGTGAATGTAAAGGGCATCCGTAGCTTCCTAGGTCACGCGGGGTTCTACAGACGGTTCATTAAAGACTTTTCACAAATCTCTAGACCCCTCACAAACCTGTTAGCTAAGGATGCGCCTTTCGAGTTCACTAATGAGTGCTTAAATGCTTTTCATACTCTTAAGAAAGCACTCATCTCAGCGCCAATCATCCAACCTCCCGATTGGTCGCTACCTTTTGAGATCATGTGTGATGCTAGTGACTATGCTGTTGGTGCGGTCCTTGGCCAAACCAAAGATAAAAAGCATCATGCAATCGCCTATGCTAGCAAAACACTGACAGGAGCACAACTTAATTACGCCACTACTGAAAAAGAACTCTTGGCAGTTGTTTTTGCTATCGACAAGTTTAGATCTTACTTAGTTGGAGCAAAAGTTGTGATTTACACTGATCATGCTGCACTAAAATACTTGCTCACTAAGAAAGATGCTAAACCACGATTAATAAGATGGGTTCTTTTACTCCAGAATTTGACCTTGAAATAAAGATAAAAAGGGAGTAGAGAATACCGTTGCAGATCATCTATCGCGTATGCAAGTCACTAACATGCAGGAATTACCAATAAATGACTTCTACGCGACGACATGCTTCTAAAGGTGGTAGACTCCAACCCGTGGTACGCAAACATCGTCAACTACATGGTTACAGGTTATGTACCACTGGGAGAAAACAGGAGGAAATTACAAGTCGAAAGCAGACGTCACCTTTGGGATGACCCGTATCTGTACAGGGTCTGCTCTGACGGATTGTTGAGGAGATGTGTACCAACAGCAGAGGTATGCAAATTATCGAGAAATGCCATGCAGCACCATACGGAGGCCATTATGGAGTATTCCGCATACAAGCCAAAATCTGGCAGTGTGGATTCTTTGGCCAACGATGTATGAAGACACCAAGGAATTCATCCGAAGGTGTCGAAATGCCAGCTGCAAGGTGCATCACTGCTCGCAATGCAATGCCCCTACACTACAACCTTCAAATAGAAATATTTGATGTGTGGGGCATTGACTTCATGGGGCCATTCCAAAAGTCCAGGATGCGAGTATATCCTCATCGCTGTTGACTTATGTATCCAAATGGGTGGAAGCAATGCCATGCAGAGCTGCAGACGCCAAGCATGCAAGGAAGATGTTTCATGAAGTGATTTTCCCTCGTTTTGGAACACCAAGGATGGTGATAAGCGATGGGGATCTCACTTCATTGATAGAACATTCAGAGCCTTCCTGAAAGAGCTTGGGGCCAAGCACAACATTGCCACCCCATATCACCCTCAAACTAGCGGTCAGGCAGAACTTCAAATAAACAAATCAAGAATATCCTACAGAAAAAGGTCAACGAGATGGGAAAAGGATGGAAGAACAAGCTCCCTGATGCACTTTGGGCATATAGGACAGCTTACAAAACCCCCATCGGCATGTCACCATTCCAGCTCATTTATGGAAAAAGTTGCCACTTACCAGTTGAGCTTGAACACCGAGCTCACTGGGCAATAAAGAGCTGGAACATGGATGTGAAGCTAGCCGGCAAGACAGACAGAAACAAATCGCCGAGCTAGAGGAATGAAGAGAGAGGCATACCATAGTGCCAAAATCTACAAAGAAAGAACCAAAGATGGCACGATCACCGAATAAAGCAGAAAGAATTCAAGCAAGGAGACAAGGTCCTACTTTTCAATTCAAAAGTTAAGCTCTTCGGTGAAGGAAAATTACGTAGCAAATGGAAAGGACCATACACTGTCATCAACACCACGCCACAGGGCGCAATCACCATTCAGGATGATGACGGTAACATTTTTAAAGTCAATGGTCAACGCTTGAAAATTTTCCTAGAGCCTTCTCATGATATTAATTTCAGCCAAGAAATAGATAAAATAGAACTAATTACTTTGATAAATTCATAAACCAACTAAAATTTTAAAAATAGACTTTCTCGAGCAGGAATCTTGGTTAATTACCTTTATGCCCTCACTAATAACTCATGATTCTTGCTTCATTTGATTAAATCATGATTGATTCTTGCTGATCACATGTATCCTCACTCATAAATTTTTGAATCATGTGAATTTTGACAAATCAAATTTGTTTGATACCCTTGATCATGCTCAATCCTGCTCTATCACTCACTGATCCTAACGCAAAAAAATCCGACACCCATATATCCCGTATCCCCATGCATGCATATGAATCTGGACGCAAACTAGACTCAGGGGGAGGAGCTTGGGGTGCGGCCGCACCAGGGGTGCGGCCACACACGCCTGGCTCCTCTAGGCCCCAATCTTCTCCCACATCCTCTTTGATTCATTCTTGATCTGGATATCACGGTGTTTGGCGATGCTGGTTCTGTTTCCATCGTAGTAGAGGCCAAGCTACCTATAAAAGCCACCCTAAGCCTCTCCTCCTCTTCACACCAAGCACAAAGCATTCTTCTCTCCCTCATTCAAAGCTCTCTAAGCCATGGCCAGCCATGCTCTAGCCCTCTACACCGCTTCTTGCTCTACCTATAACCTAGAGGGCATACCAGCTTCCATTGACCTAGTACCCGAGAGCACGTTTGTAAGAGAAGAAGCAAAGATGATCACCGCGACTCCTCTCGCTATCATGCCACCCCCTAGCAGCGGGGCAAGCGGAGGAACAAGTCTTAAGTCTACCGCAAGGACCAAGGCGCCAACCGAAGGTGCCAAAGTTAAACCGGCACCCCCAAGGGTGCCATTGGTACTAAAGGCACACCTCCACGACGGCCTACAACCGGCGCCCTCGCATCAAGCAGAAGACCCCCGAAGGTGGCGAATCTTCGAAGAAACCCCTGTTGTAACACCTTCGGGCAGCTCTCTTTCCCGCTCTCGTCCTTCACCTTCCTACACTGTAATAGGAGTAAAAAAGCCAGGTAGAGGGTATGGAAAAGAGCTCATGCGCAAACCGGCAACCAATGAAAAAGAGCCGGTGCGCATGACTCTTCCCATAAGGAAAGAGCAAACGGAGTCTTCTTCCCAGCCCATGAAGATCAGGAGGTTCTTAAAACCTCCGGTCATCAGGAGGCCTCCCGGCTCGTTTGAATGTAGTGATGAGGAAGAAGCTCCACCTAAGGGGCCGACCGTAGCCTCCCTTAGCGCTCAGGTTTCTACCTTGCGCAATGTTGTTAGAAAGCTAAGGGGAGATCTAGCAGAGAGTCATGTCAAGGTCAGAGACCTGAAGATGACATAAACACCCTCAGGTTCGGTCTGGGCCGCAAAATCGCTAGGATAGCGAAAGCGGCAGGGAGTGGCAAATGTGCTCGATCAAGAAGTTTGAAACCACTCCTGCCCAAATAATTAGGCGCTCTTTTATCCTGATTTACTTTTTCTTATCATATTTGGACTTCAATGTAAAAGCGCCAATTTACAATTTAATAAAGTTGAATATTATTTGTACCACTTGTTTTTGTATTCTCTTGCTTCCAAATAAAAAGAAAACAGGTACAAAAACAAGTGTCGGGGAGACAACCCATGCAGACAACTCTTCTCATACAGGTGCACTAATCCTCATTCCAATTCTATTTTGTGCACTCTCACTCCCAAACTAGATAAAGAAATAAAAACTTTTTATAAACATACTCCAATTCCATTCTACCTTTTGATTAGAGTTTGCATACTCTTTATTCCTTGCTAAAATTCCAAAGACTTGTGAGCAACTCATCTTAAGGACCCCATTTTCATCTAAGTCATTGGAATATGAGATATAGTAGGATGAATTGACACTTACTCTATCTTGCAAAGAACTTGGGATTTATTTTACAAAATCAAAATTCAATAGCATGCTCCTCAGTGATCAAAATTTTCTACCAAGGCCATATATGATCATACATGATATAAGCCTTCTACATAGCCGCTTACTTTGTGTTGAGTTTTGTCAAGCTCTGTGATCTTTGTTGAGAGAAGTTTCATACTCCCAAGGTCGAAAATCACGTACACGCCATTTCCAAAATGCTGCTTCTACACTGGAAGTACGCAAAAACATGCCATCCATCAATCACCAAATAAATACTCCATGATCTAAATTTATGACCTTTCTATTTTTGAGACATGGCTATCAGTATTATTATTTATTTATTTTTTTTACTTTTGTGAGCCTTCATGTGCTCATCATTTTTTTTCTTTTTTTTTCAATACTTAGGACCTTCATGTGTCCTATATATATATTTTTTCAATACTTTTGTGTAGCCTTCATGTCTCTTCTACTAAGAAAGATCATAAATTTAGATCATGGAGTATTTATTTGGTGATTGATGGATGGCATGTTTTTGCGTACTTCCAGTGTAGAAGCAAGCATTTTGGAAATGGCGTGTACGTGATTTTCGACCTTGGGAGTATGAAACTTCTCTCAACAAAGATCACAGAGCTTGACAAAACTCAACACAAAGTAAGCGGCTATGTAGAAGGCTTATATCATGTATGATCATATATGGCCTTGGTAGAAAATTTTGATCACTGAGGAGCATGCTATTGAATTTTGATTTTGTAAAATAAATCCCAAGTTCTTTGCAAGATAGAGTAAGTGTCAATTCATCCTACTATATCTCATATTCCAATGACTTAGATGAAAATGGGGTCCTTAAGATGAGTTGCTCACAAGTCTTTGGAATTTTAGCAAGGAATAAAGAGTATGCAAACTCTAATCAAAAGGTAGAATGGAATTGGAGTATGTTTATAAAAAGTTTTTATTTCTTTATCTAGTTTGGGAGTGAGAGTGCACAAAATAGAATTGAATGAGGATTAGTGCACCTGTATGAGAAGAGTTGTCTGCATGGGTTGTCTCCCCGACACTTGTTTTTGTACCTGTTTTCTTTTTATTTGGAAGCAAGAGAATACAAAAACAAGTGGTACAAATAATATTCAACTTTATTAAATTGTAAATTGGCGCTTTTACATTGAAGTCCAAATATGATAAGAAAAAGTAAATCAGGATAAAAGAGCGCCTAATTATTTGGGCAGGAGTGGTTTCAAACTTCTTGATCGAGCACATTTGCCACTCCTGCCGCTTTCGCTATCCTAGCGATTTTGCGGCCCAGACCGAACCTGAGGGTGTTTATGTCATCTTCAAGGTCTCTGACCTTGACATGACTCTCTGCTAGATCTCCCCTTAGCTTTCTAACAACATTGCGCAAGGTAGAAACCTGAGCGCTAAGGGAGGCTACGGTCGGCCCCTTAGGTGGAGCTTCTTCCTCATCACTACATTCAAACGAGCCGGGAGGCCTCCTGATGACCGGAGGTTTTAAGAACCTCCTGATCTTCATGGGCTGGGAAGAAGACTCCGTTTGCTCTTTCCTTATGGGAAGAGTCATGCGCACCGGCTCTTTTTCATTGGTTGCCGGTTTGCGCATGAGCTCTTTTCCATACCCTCTACCTGGCTTTTTTACTCCTATTACAGTGTAGGAAGGTGAAGGACGAGAGCGGGAAAGAGAGCTGCCCGAAGGTGTTACAAAGGGGTTTTCTTCGAAGATTCGCCACCTTCGGGGGTCTTCTGCTTGATGCCGAGGGCGCCGGTTGTAGGCCGTCGTGGAGGTGTGCCTTTAGTACCAATGGCACCCTTGGGGGTGCCGGTTTAACTTTGGCACCTTCGGTTGGCGCCTTGGTCCTTGCGGTAGACTTAAGACTTGTTCCTCCGCTTGCCCCCGCTGCTAGGGGGTGGCATGATAGCGAGAGGAGTCGCGGTGATCATCTTTGCTTCTTCTCTTACAAACGTGCTCTCGGGTACTAGGTCAATGGAAGCTGGTATGCCCTCTAGGTTATAGGTAGAGCAAGAAGCGGTGTAGAGGGCTAGAGCATGGCTGGCCATGGCTTAGAGAGCTTTGAATGAGGAGAGAAGAATGCTTTGTGCTTGGTGTGAAGAGGAGGAGAGGCTTAGGGTGGCTTTTATAGGTAGCTTGGCCTCTACTACGATGGAAACAGAACCAGCATCGCCAAACACCGTGATATCCAGATCAAGAATGAATCAAAGAGGATGTGGGAGAAGATTGGGGCCTAGAGGAGCCAGGCGTGGTGTGGCCGCACCCCTGGTGCGGCCGCACCCCAAGCTCCTCCCCCTGAGTCTAGTTTGCGTCCAGATTCATATGCATGCATGGGGATACGGGATATATGGGTGTCGGATTTTTTTGCGTTAGGATCAGTGAGTGATAGAGCAGGATTGGAGCATGATCAAGGGTATCAAACAAAATTTGATTTGTCAAAATTCACATGATTCAAAAATTTATGAGTGAGGATACATGTGATCAGCAAGAATCAATCATGATTTAATCAAATGAAGCAAGAATCATGAGTTATTTAGTGAGGGCATAAAGGTAATTAACCAAGATTCCTGCTCGAGAAAGTCTATTTTTAAAATTTTAGTTGGTTTATGAATTTATCAAAAGTAATTAGTTCTATTTTATCTATTTCTTGGCTGAAATTAATATCATGAGAAGGCTCTAGGAAAATTTTCAAGCGTTGACCATTGACTTTAAAATTGTTACCGTCATCATCCTGAATGGTGATTGCGCCCTGTGGCGTGGTGTTGATGACAGTGTATGGTCCTTTCCATTTGCTACGTAATTTTCCTTCACCGAAGAGCTTAACTTTTGAATTGAAAAGTAGGACCTTGTCTCCTTGCTTGAATTCTTTCTGCTTTATTCGGTGATCGTGCCATCTTTTGGTTCTTTCTTTGTAGATTTTGGCACTATGGTATGCCTTCTCTCTTCATTCCTCTAGCTCGGCGATTTGTTTCTGTCTGTTCTTGCCGGCTAGCTTCACATCCATGTTCCAGCTCTTTATTGCCCAGTGAGCTCGGTGTTCAAGCTCAACTGGTAAGTGGCAACTTTTTCCATAAATGAGCTGGAATGGTGACATGCCGATGGGGTTTTGTAAGCTGTCCTATATGCCCAAAGTGCATCAGGGAGCTTGTTCTTCCATCCTTTTCCCATCTCGTTGACCTTTTTCTGTAGGATATCTTGATTTGTTTATTTGAAGTTTCTGCCTGACCGCTAGTTTGAGGGTGATATGGGGTGGCAATGTTGTGCTTGGCCCCAAGCTCTTTCAGGAAGGCTCTGAATGTTCTATCAATGAAGTGAGATCCCCCATCGCTTATCACCATCCTTGGTGTTCAAACGAGGGAAATCACTTCATGAAACATCTTCCTTGCATGCTTGGCGTCTGCAGCTCTGCATGGCATTGCTTCCACCCATTTGGATACATAATCAACAGCGATGAGGATATACTCGCAATCCTGGGACTTTTGGAATGGCCCCATGAAGTCAATGCCCCACACATCAAATATTTCTATTGAAGGTTGTAGTGTAGGGCATTGCATTGCGAGCAGTGATGCCACCTTGCAGCTGGCATTTCCGACACCTTCGGATGAATTCCTTGGTGTCTTCATACATCGTTGGCCAAAGAATCCACACTGCCAGATTTTGGCTTGTATGCGGAATACTCCATAATGGCCTCCGTATGGTGCTGCATGGCATTTCTCGATAATTTGCATACCCTCTGCTGTTGGTACACATCTCCTCAACAATCCGTCAGAGCAGACCTGTACAGATACGGGTCATCCCAAAGGTGACGTCTGCTTTCGACTTGTAATTTCCTCCTGTTTTCTCCCAGTGGTACATAACCTGTAACCATGTAGTTGACGATGTTTGCGTACCACGGGTTGGAGTCTACCACCTTTAGAAGCATGTCGTCGCGTAGAAAGTCATTTATTGGTAATTCCTGCATGTTAGTGACTTGCATACGCGATAGATGATCTGCAACGGTATTCTCTACTCCCTTTTTATCTTTTATTTCAAGGTCAAATTCTTGGAGTAAAAGAACCCATCTTATTAATCGTGGTTTAGCATCTTTCTTAGTGAGCAAGTATTTTAGTGCAGCATGATCAGTGTAAATCACAACTTTTGCTCCAACTAAGTAAGATCTAAACTTGTCGATAGCAAAAACAACTGCCAAGAGTTCTTTTTCAGTAGTGGCGTAATTAAGTTGTGCTCCTGTCAGTGTTTTGCTAGCATAGGCGATTGCATGATGCTTTTTATCTTTGGTTTGGCCAAGGACCGCACCAACAGCATAGTCACTAGCATCACACATGATCTCAAAAGGTAGCGACCAATCGGGAGGTTGGATGATTGGCGCTGAGATGAGTGCTTTCTTAAGAGTATGAAAAGCATTTAAGCACTCATTAGTGAACTCGAAAGGCGCATCCTTAGCTAACAGGTTTGTGAGGGGTCTAGAGATTTGTGAAAAGTCTTTAATGAACCGTCTGTAGAACCCGCGTGACCTAGGAAGCTACGGATGCCCTTTACATTCACAGGGGGTGGTAGTTGCTCGATCACCTCGATCTTTGCTTTGTCTACCTCAATCCCCCTTTCGGACACAAGGTGTCCAAGAACGATGCCTTCTCGGACCATGAAATGGCATTTTTCCAGTTAAGTACCAGGTCCTTCTCTTGGCATCGTTGCAAGACTTTGTCTAGATTCTCAAGGCAGTGATCAAAAGTTTTCCCATAGACTGAAAAGTCGTCCATGAAAACTTCCATGATTTCTTCGATCATGTCTGAGAAAATAGACATCATGCACCGTTGGAATGAAGCGGGTGCATTGCACAACCCGAACGACATTCGTCGGTATGCATATGTTCCATACGGGCATGTAAAAGTTGTCTTACTTTGATCATCAGGGTGGATGGAATTTGATGATACCCCGAATACCCATCAAGGAAACAGAAGAAAGAATGCTTCGCCAACCGTTCCAGCATTTCATCAATGAAGGGCAGTGGGAAGTGGTCTTTCTTTGTCGCCGAGTTGAGTTTTCGGTAATCTATACACATTCTCCACCCCGTGACGGTTCGTTGTGGGATCAATTCATTTTTGTTATTTTCAATGACCGTCATTCCTCCCTTTTTGGGTACCACTTGGACGGGACTAACCCAGTCGCTATGTGGTACGGATAAATTATCCCGGCGTGAAGAAGTTTGAGGACTTCTTTCTTCACGACTTCCGCATCGCATTGTTGAGCCTACGCTGAGGCTCCCGAGATGGTGTACTCGAAGGGTCAATTGGAATGCGATGGGTACAAAGGGTTGGACTTATCCCCTTAAGATCTTGCAAGGAATACCCAAAAACAGACCTTTGCTTTTCTAAGATGGCGATGAGTTTGGATGTCTCCTCATCAGTAAGCTTATCACTTATGATTACAGGAGTTTGTTTGTCGCCATTTAGGAAAACATAACGTAGGCCTGTGGGCAGGGGTTTAAGTTCCACTGGAGGTCGTGCCGGTGCTTCCTCCTTAGGAAGTTCTATGGTTTCGCCTAAGTCGTCCTCCTCTTTGATAAAGAGTTCAGCATCTTTTCTAAGGATGACTCAGGAGTTTCGAAAGGTGAAACCAACATGACTTCCTTGGCAAAATAGGATAGGGAAAGATTCTGCCACGAGTTTTGGCTCGAGTGATAGAAAAAGAAAAAGTGTCTTTCCCAATTTAACGTTCAGTTCCCCTGAAGATGGTGGGTCTAAGAAGAGTTTCTCTAGGGGATGCCCGATCATGACGTCGAAATTTTGAATGTCGAAGACATGGAAATCAAGGGCCATTTCGACCTTATCATGATGAATTGTTATTCCACGTCCTTTCAGGTTGGTACGTGGAGCGATTCTGAGGTTTTTGTTTGTTGGAGCAAGAGGTTCACTGCCAAAATAGGCAGATGCAAATGATGTGGACATTATGTTTGCTCCAACAGTAGGATTGTAAAGTACATCCACCAGATCATCACGAATATGGCATTGAATGGTTATAGAAGGGGTGCAAATCTGAATTTCTTCAGAAGAGTGCTCCGCTTCTTCTACCCATCGCTGCTCAAGATAGCAGTCAGCTCCTTTATAGATTTCCTAAGGAATTCTTTGTCTAGAGGGTCACAAGGAGTGACCGGTGTAACATCCTAGATGTTAAAAGTAATTAAAATTCTGATCATGAGCATCATTGAGCATAATTAGTAAGTATTGAGTCATTAATGCATTTCATGATTAAGTTATAGCATGTTAATGTTGCTTATAATATGTTTTAGGTGGTACATGAAATGTTATCAATGATAGGGATTAAGGTTCTTTGTGAATTTTTGGTATGAAAATTTCTTAACAATTAAAATTTTGCCTTAATAAAATTTGAAGTACTAAATTGGTGCTTTACACTAGTATCAAAGTTATGTTATGCTTTTGAATCAACAAGTTTAAATTTGAGCCCAAAGATTTCATTCATTAACTGATTCTCAAACTTGGTCATTTTTGACTAAGTCCCTGAATGTCAGTCATTAAGTTCCATTTAGGAGAATTATTAAATGAATTTTCATGAATAAAAGTGGTGCAACTTTTGTTTCATTGATTGGTAGGATGTTTGTACTTTGAAGTCATACTGTTTGTTGTGATGTTTGATTAGTGGTTAATCGCTAATTAAATACCAAAGTTTGCTAATCAGAACTACTTTTGAAAATACTAAAACTGAATTCAGTGTTGCAATTCCAAGTTCATGCTTTCAAAATTCAAAATCTCTCAAACCTTTTCTCTTCTGCTCTTACTCCTTAAAACAAAGTTGGAGATCTCGGTTGGAAGAACAACTTTGCTCATTGGAGATCAGCGAACTTCTACATGGATTTGGAAGAACAAGAGGGAGAAAGAAGGGCTGTCAGTCGCTACAGTAACTCCGGCAGCTACCTGTCTGCTCACCGACGCCGCCGCCCTCGGTTTGCCGCTCTCTCACACAGCCCACGCA
>JAHUYU010003663.1:0-14167 GCA_030439765.1 Tripidium arundinaceum | reverse complement strand
ACAACTGCTTGCCTGTGAAGTTAAACTCGAATGAATGATTTCTACACATTTTAGTTCTTTTTCCAAATCTAAAGGAAGCATTGTAGTAGTAGTAGTGAAAGTCGATGGGATCGGAGACGGTGATCCCCTAAGTGGCGTAGCACGATCCGGTCCCCTGCTGAGAAGTTGATGGTGGCGAGGCGCATTCCCTGGGTTGAGTCAAGAAGATTGATGACGGCTGGCCATAAGCGGGAAGAGAGAAGAGAAGACTGCGTGATTTCAGGTGATTGTGATATGATGATGGTGCTGTGCGGTAGGATCATGTGTGAGGCGCTGATCATGTCAGAAAAATCAAGCAGGTGTGGGATCCTTGGAAGAAAATCGGAACTCGTTTGATGAAAAACCATACTTGGGTGGGGTGACACAAGCGGGCTGGGAAAGCGATAGACGTGGATGGTGAGGGGGTCATGATTTGAGGGGCGAGGGGCGATGTGAGAGGCGTTTTGTTCTGGTTTTTAGGCATAGGAGTGGGAGTCCGAGCCGAGATCGCAGGAGTGGGGGAGCTGGAGACCAAGGAGACTGATCGCAGGAGCAGGAGACTGAGCCGGTACCTCAGGTGCGGGAGCGAGACGAATGGTGTGAACGACTACAATAATGTTTTTTTTGTTGTCATATAGATAAATAGAGCTGAAATGATTATTGTTTAATTTTTTTTTTCTCGAACACGCAGGAGAGCTGCGTATCATTTCATTAAGAAAGGTCTGAAACACAGGGGAAGAAAACCTCAACAACACTCACACACTCAGAGTACTCTAGAAGACTAAAACAAGAACTGAAACTAAAGATCGACAGCAACACGACCAAAACAACCATACTATGGTCCTGAGCCCCTCCCAAAAGGCCTTCCAAGAAGCTCCTGGAGGCCCTTTGCTCCAGCCGAGCACCAAAGGATGCACTCATAAGTGACAGCTCGCAACATCGTTGTAATGTTTGGAGTAGAGCCATTAAAAACACAATCGTTCCTGTGCTTCCAGATTTCCCAAGCCACTAATATTGCCAGCGAATTGAACCCCTTTCTGTAGTCTTTTGCCACCTCTTTAACTGCCTTGCACCACCAGCTTGAGAATTTATGAGTTGATGGTTGAGGTGCAATGGAGGCCAAGCCAATTTTTTGTGAAATGATGTACCAGATTTGCCAAGCAAAAACACACGAAACCAATAGGTCTCCTCCTCTTGATCACAGAAGAACTTGCAGCTGGGTGGGGGAGTCCTCTTTTAGCGAGCCCCGTCCAACAACGATTATTTACTGCAAGCCAAATGAAGAACTTGCAGCGAAGAGGAGCCCATGATTTCCAAATTCGTTTCCAAGGAACAAAGCGGATGGAACCAAGGAAAAAGGCATTGTAGGCTGACTTGCTAGAGTAAGAACCGGACCTAGTAAGCCTCCAAACATGCTGGCACCTTCCACCAAATCCTATAAGAGGAGATATTTTGTAAGAACCTGGACAGAGAGAGCCCCTCTTATGTCACCTACCCAACGTCGGGCAACCAGGGCTTCGGCGACCGTGTGTTCTTTAATGATCCTCTTAGGAATAGCCTGGAAAAGATGAGGTGCCAATTCAGCCATGGTTTTTCCACCCAGCCATCTATCTGTCCAGAACAATGTATTTTGCCCATTGCCAACAAAAGTTTCAACCGCCATGCTGGAAAAGGCCCGAGCAATTTGTGGCACTTGAATAGGTAGACCAGCCCATGGGCGAGAGGAATTGGTTTTCTCAAGCCAAAGCCAGCGGATACGGAGGGACCAACCTAAGATTTCCAGATTATTGTTTAATGTTGCCAGTGGAATACTGAAATAACAACCTTTGAGAAGTTGAAGGTCAACTTTTTCAATAATACTACAATTATTGGTACTCTGATATGTTATTTAAAATTCCCGATACATTGATAAATATAGCCGTTGTTAATAAAATGATAAGTAAATTCAGAAGTGCAGAATAACTTAATTAAATGCAACTTGTTTGATTGCATAAATGTGATCTATTGTTGAATCCAGAAAAAAAATGAAAATTGAGATTTAATACTGGGATGCCAAGGCTCATTTACATTGGACCATTGAAAAATACCTTTTTAAAACAGAATATTGTTTCTACCCTGAATTCTTTTTCTTTCAGAAAGTTGGTGTTTAATTCTTTATTCATTTTTATTTTACTTATTGTATTCTCTTTGGAATAATTGTGCAGAATTCTCCAAATCATCACTTGCTGTAGAACTTTTATCATTTACTTTATATTTGTTTAACTCTTTAGGTGCTGAACACCCTAAAAAGTATTGGAATTCAAGAGTGCAAGATAAGCTTTCCCACTTACAAGGGAGGAAGCAGAGGGTTTGCTTTTCTTAAATTTGCCTCGCACTACTATGCTAGAGCAGCATTTCGTCGCTTAATGAAATCTGATGCTATTTTTGGTACTGATAGAAGCGCTAAAGTATCTTTTTATGAAACCCCCACAAAATCATCCAAGAGTCTTATGGAGGTAAGCATTGATTTCTGTTTCATATATTCAAAATTCATTTGAGTGAGTACTATCTGGAGTATTTTAATTATTTATTGTGTCATTTTCCCTTATTGATATCTAATCCCTCTGTCCCAGAATATAAGGACTTTTTGAGTTTGTCCTAAGTCAAACTATCCTATGTTTGACCAAGTTTACAGAAAAGTACAATAGTAGTTACTATTTCAAACGAGCAATATTAGGTCCATTATGAAATATATTTTCATAATTTACTCTCTTGAAATGCACTAGATGTTAATACCCTTCTCTATAAATTTGGTCAAACTTAGAATAGTTTGACTTACGACAAACTCAGAAGTCCTTACTAGGATGGTTCAGCATGTTTGGTGGATTGCTTGCTTGCTGTAAATGAATTGTGTTAACTTAAGCACAACGTATTGACACAAAACATCATTAGTCTGTTTAGTCTCTGGTTGATGCTTTTAAATTTGTACTGGAAAAAAACCTGAATCTCATTCTGGTAACCTTCCTATGATCTGCAGAAGCTTATCCGGTAGCTGGGGATATGAAAGCTTAACTGAAAACTTCGCAAAGTGGCACTATTTCAGTATTTCGCCTGTGATATGAACTTGTTTATTTTGTTTGTGACCAAAAAATCTTATAGGATGCTGATCTAGTGGCTATAGAAATTAGAGCTTCGATCTCCCTAGTCCTGCATTTTTGTTCTGACTTAGGTTTTACTACATTCCTACAAACTTTGTTCTGCTGGCCTGGGCCTTGCCATTTGGATTGAAGTTTCCAGGAATACCGAATCATTATTATTTCACTGCCATGTTTGAATTCCTCAAATACTGCATATTGTGATGCGATCTTATTTTATAATGTGTTTTTCTCATTCTACTTATAAGCTGTTATGATAATCAACAAATTCAGTGATTGTAGGTGCTCGAGCCATATCTCTTATGCAACACTTATGTGTGAGCTTTTTGTGTCAACTGTGCTAACTATAGTTTTAGAAACTGGTTATTGGGTAGAAAGTGATCTGAAGCATTTTAGATTTGTAATTCCTATCTAACCATATAACCATATAAATTTTATATATTGGTCTGTGTAATCGAAAATGTATATATGCCACACTAGTAGGTTGCTTCTTGTATTTTGCATTACCCAGGCTACGTTAGAGACTATGTTTCATATGCAGATTATCAACTAACAAATTAGATGTACTTATTACTATCTTTCAGCATTTTGTAAATTTAGTTACTCTGAGATTATCGGACATTAACAATTTGTCATTTCTTCATTTCATAACTGACTAATATTCTTTGTAGGCAAAAAAAGTATACCTGGAACATGTCCCTCTTTCTTGGGATGAGAATAAGATTAAAGAATACTGTGAAGAATTTGGGGAGATTCTGAAAGTTGATCTTTTCCAGATATCAAAGAATATGGAAAACGAAACAATTTCTTTTGTTGAATTCTCATCCAGCAAGGGTGCATTAGCTTGTGTGGCAGGAATAAACAAAGCAAAGATAATTGATGGAAGCTTCAAGGTATATGTCCTGTTTTCTCAAGCCTTTTCAGTTGTTCTGGTTTACTTGCTGACATGGACAATCTCTTTCATTACTTAGTTGTGTGCATATCTTGGTATATGTCCTGTTTTCTCAAGCCTTTTCAGTTGTTCTGGTTTTACTTGCTGACATGGACAATCTCTTTCATTACTTAGTTGTGTGCATATCTTGGTATATGTCCTGTTTTCTCAAGCCTTTTCAGTTGTTCTGGTTTACTTGCTGACATGGACAATCTCTTTCATTACTTAGTTGTGTGCATATCTTGCTTGGCCAAAAAGTGCTTTGAAGGTCAATAGTGCTGCACCTTCGAATGCTGCCACCACAACCAAGAAGGACAAAAACCACACAGAGAAGGTTGTTGTAGATATGAATTTACCCCACAAATTCCGGAAAGGCGACAAGAGCAAACTTACCTCTCGGACAAAGGATGCAATTATGAAGACAAATTCATCAAGTAAATTACCAAATGACAATGATACAAAACTAACCTCACAAGGTGCTGCAACAGTACCACAAACCTCCAAATCTTCTGAAGGCAAGAGGAAAGTTGGAAAGAACAAACATGCCTCTGTATACCAAAAACCATGGAAGAAAGCACGAAATAATCGTATGTTCCCTCTCATAATTCATTGACCATCTTTTATGAATGAAAACTATTTCTTATTCTAATCATTGTGCAGGTAATGTTGATGAGAGCCAGCTAACTTATCGAGGTGCTGCAGTACTGCAAACATCTAACACTTCCAATGGGAAAAGGAAAGCCAGCGAGAACAGAAGTATATATATAAACGAAAAACCTCTGAAGAAAGCACGTAACAATAGTATGTTCTCCCTTGATTAAAATCCTTTGGTCAATTACACATTAATTTTGATTAACAAAAACTGGTTCTTATGCATGAATATGCAGGTAATTTGGATGGAAGTTCGAGATCTAAATCATATGCCTCTGATCTGGTACTACAAAAAGTTATACATCTGACATTCTTATTCTCATCATCAGATTTCCATCGTTTTTTATTTACATGCTACTTTTGTATTCATGCCTTTTAGGAACCTCATGCTGGATTCATTTCGCCTGGAATTCAAGATCATGGCAGTGATGCATATAATCGGCAGAGGTTTTATTCCTTTTCCATTTGTCTCTTGTTATCTATCTGTCTGAATTTTTGGGATTTGGGAGGGAGTAAAAGATGGGTTGATGGACGGGAAGGGAGCCCTGGATCAAGGAGAAGGTTTTCCCTTAATCCTTGCATGCCTCTTTAGATGTCTCTTTTTATCAAGAGGATTACTTAGTAGCCAAATAACTAAGAAATTGGATCTAACTCAAAATTGACTATAGCATCCCTAGCTTCCTAATCTCATAATAAGCTAGCTTTATGAGCAAGCATATCAATGTGGCATAGATGTGAACCTGTTGCTACAGCACCCGTGTTTACTGTTCATGTGATGCATCATGTGTGCACATTACAATAGAACCAATTGCTAGATTTGTTCTTATTATTTCGCTGATTTAAATAGATTCTTTGAATACCTTTGTTCAACCAATTTTTCAAGTTCTAGCATCCACGCCAGCCAGTGTTGTTATATGGGCCGGACGGGGATTTAGTCAAGGCCCATGGCTTGGCGATATGGGCTGCATGCCAAGGCCTTAGTGACAAACCATGCCACGCCATTGACCTTGGCATGAAAGCCCATATATCCACGCCAAGGTCGCTTGCGTGACCTAAAGTACTAAATGTTAAAAATTTATCAGAGGAGATAGTCTACATAATAATAAAAAATCCCATTCTACGCTCTGTAGTACATTGACCATAGAGAACTTGAGATCTGGCTTAGTTGTACCTAATTTCAGTTATATTTTATGATCTCACAGAACTGCACAGTACGACATCCATCCCATAGATGTCCATCCTTATGCCAGAGGTATGATCTTGCAAATTACATATTTTGTTAACTAAGCATTTGCTGATATTCATAATTATGACACATTAAAGCATTATTTATTTATTTATTTATCATTTACCTGGCATCCTCCTTTATGCATCTTGAAATCATCTCGTGACCGTTTAGGTGTGTTACGATTTAAAGACCTATGTCAGTGTTTTTAAGGATCACATATGAAATGTCATGTGAATATGAAAGTTTTAAGCAATATAAAGTATGATCTTTTTGGTAGTTGTTTCAGAAATTATGATAGGCAAAGTGGGTAACCAACCAGTCAATTGTAGGCAATAAAATCACAAGGATGATGCTATATAAATATAAAATTAATAGTAAAATTTAATTAGCAATATTAATAATAGTAAGAAAACTTCAGAGGTAGTAGTAAATGATGAATGATTTCAGAGGAGCGCAAGGATTCAGTACTTCCTGTTGTAATACTGTACTACTCCCTCCATTTCAAACTGTAGGTCATTGTCTTTTCTAGGTACATAGCTTTTGCTATATATCTAGATATACAGTATGTCTAGATACGTAGTGAAACTTATGAACCTAGAAAAGCCAAAACGACTTACAATTTGGAATAGAGGGAGTAATTGCTAATTACTGAACCACTGACACTGAGGTACCATTATAGCTATACTCTCATGAGCTCCTTTGCCTTCAGCCAATAAACACTTAATTTGAGAATTTGCTTACTTGAATATGTTTTTCTTGTGCTGATGATTCCCCCCCTCCCTTCAAATTTGCGGAACGTCTTGGGTTTATGCTTATCTGCTCTCTTTTCTGTTAGCCCAAGATTTTAGTTTGTAATCTAATATTTTCTTTTCTTTTTTTTTGGGAGAAACTGCAGGGTCACCGTCAGCCTACTCTGGTTACAGAAGCCATGCTGGCTATGAGGTAAGTCATGACAATGTATCAATAATCACAAGAGTGCATAAAATTGTTCATATTTTGAAGTATGCTTGGTCATTTATATATGTAGTAGACATTACTAAACTGGCATGGTTGTCAAATATATAACCATGTTTGACATGCCATCATAATTAGAGGGCAGTTGGCCCCCTGTATTGAGGAAACTGGAAACTAGGCAATTCGAAACCTCGCCTCGCTCTTTTGGGCACAAGACCTGATATTTCACTTTGTTTTTTCTTTGTTTTTTCATGTGAATGTGGAATCGTGGAACAAAATGCACTAGCACAAACGCTCTCTAGTATCCAGAACTGGACAGAGTGCAGAACATTTGTGAATTCTTGGCACAGCAATGGAGACACAATTCTGCTTGTACTGGCCATGGCTAACACTGGCCTCGTGTCTGATACACTGATGATTCGTAGGTCTAACCTGCAGTTTGCAAGGGCATATCAAGGGCTTGTTTGCTTGAGGGCCCAAACTTAGCCTTACTACCTTACTAAAAGTTGAGAATGCCCCATGTTTTTCCTTTCTTGTGGTTTGGTAGATGCACATGTTTTTTCTCTCTCAAGATTCTGAACCCTGGTTGCACCCCAAAAATGAAACATTTACTTTTGCCTGTCCTGGCCATTGCGCCTAGAGTCTAGGCACCCCGAATGAGCATATATAATTGTGATATAACCACGTTCTGGTAATTCCTTGGTGTACCTTTCTGAAATATGTGGTTGCCTGTACTATGTCTTAACTTTTGTTGCCCTTGCAGGCTTTATATACATATGAATACGCACGGAATCAGGCGCCTACACCTCCAAGTGGATCTTACATCTCTCGAAGAGGACATTACTGACTAAAATGGAGTGCTGGCTCCATGCATCCATTGGATCGCATGGTAACAAGGATCTGAGTTCATTGGAGTGGTATTTAGATGTTTCAGACATGTACAGTAGAAGTTAAAAAGGAAGTTTAGGGAAAATAAGAAGCCTCTGCAGCTTTCCATTTGACTTCAGTGCGGACCGGCACACTGGTTGCTTGTTGAAGAATGTTTTTTTTTAACCTTAGAGCATCTCCAAGAGTTTCTAAAGTCTACTCTCTAAATCATCTTTGGAGAGTCATTTGATTAACAATCGCTTTCTATTTCTTTGTATCCTCCAACAGCTTTTCTGTATTTTATGCCCACTCTAGAGAGACATTCTCGCTCTCTCTCTTTGGCTAGCTAGAAATCCGGAACAAAAGATGTCAATTTCTATATTTGGAGATCCAATTAAAAAGGCTGTTGGAGGATACAAAGAAATAGAAAGCGATTGTTAATCAAATGACTCTCCAAAGATGATTTAGAGAGTAGACTTTAGAAACTCTTGGAGATGCTCTAAGGTTAAAAAAAAACATTCTTCAACAAGCAACCAGTGTGCCGGTCCGCACTGAAGTCAAATGGAAAGCTGCAGAGGCTTCTTATTTTCCCTAAACTTCCTTTTTAACTTCTACTGTACATGTCTGAAACATCTAAATACCACTCCAATGAACTCAGATCCTTGTTACCATGCGATCCAATGGATGCATGGAGCCAGCACTCCATTTTAGTCAGTAATGTCCTCTTCGAGAGATGTAAGATCCACTTGGAGGTGTAGGCGCCTGATTCCGTGCGTATTCATATGTATATAAAGCCTGCAAGGGCAACAAAAGTTAAGACATAGTACAGGCAACCACATATTTCAGAAAGGTACACCAAGGAATTACCAGAACGTGGTTATATCACAATTATATATGCTCATTCGGGGTGCCTAGACTCTAGGCGCAATGGCCAGGACAGGCAAAAGTAAATGTTTCATTTTTGGGGTGCAACCAGGGTTCAGAATCTTGAGAGAGAAAAAACATGTGCATCTACCAAACCACAAGAAAGGAAAAACATGGGGCATTCTCAACTTTTAGTAAGGTAGTAAGGCTAAGTTTGGGCCCTCAAGCAAACAAGCCCTTGATATGCCCTTGCAAACTGCAGGTTAGACCTACGAATCATCAGTGTATCAGACACGAGGCCAGTGTTAGCCATGGCCAGTACAAGCAGAATTGTGTCTCCATTGCTGTGCCAAGAATTCACAAATGTTCTGCACTCTGTCCAGTTCTGGATACTAGAGAGCGTTTGTGCTAGTGCATTTTGTTCCACGATTCCACATTCACATGAAAAAACAAAGAAAAAACAAAGTGAAATATCAGGTCTTGTGCCCAAAAGAGCGAGGCGAGGTTTCGAATTGCCTAGTTTCCAGTTTCCTCAATACAGGGGGCCAACTGCCCTCTAATTATGATGGCATGTCAAACATGGTTATATATTTGACAACCATGCCAGTTTAGTAATGTCTACTACATATATAAATGACCAAGCATACTTCAAAATATGAACAATTTTATGCACTCTTGTGATTATTGATACATTGTCATGACTTACCTCATAGCCAGCATGGCTTCTGTAACCAGAGTAGGCTGACGGTGACCCTGCAGTTTCTCCCAAAAAAAAAGAAAAGAAAATATTAGATTACAAACTAAAATCTTGGGCTAACAGAAAAGAGAGCAGATAAGCATAAACCCAAGACGTTCCGCAAATTTGAAGGGAGGGGGGGAATCATCAGCACAAGAAAAACATATTCAAGTAAGCAAATTCTCAAATTAAGTGTTTATTGGCTGAAGGCAAAGGAGCTCATGAGAGTATAGCTATAATGGTACCTCAGTGTCAGTGGTTCAGTAATTAGCAATTACTCCCTCTATTCCAAATTGTAAGTCGTTTTGGCTTTTCTAGGTTCATAAGTTTCACTACGTATCTAGACATACTGTATATCTAGATATATAGCAAAAGCTATGTACCTAGAAAAGACAATGACCTACAGTTTGAAATGGAGGGAGTAGTACAGTATTACAACAGGAAGTACTGAATCCTTGCGCTCCTCTGAAATCATTCATCATTTACTACTACCTCTGAAGTTTTCTTACTATTATTAATATTGCTAATTAAATTTTACTATTAATTTTATATTTATATAGCATCATCCTTGTGATTTTATTGCCTACAATTGACTGGTTGGTTACCCACTTTGCCTATCATAATTTCTGAAACAACTACCAAAAAGATCATACTTTATATTGCTTAAAACTTTCATATTCACATGACATTTCATATGTGATCCTTAAAAACACTGACATAGGTCTTTAAATCGTAACACACCTAAACGGTCACGAGATGATTTCAAGATGCATAAAGGAGGATGCCAGGTAAATGATAAATAAATAAATAAATAATGCTTTAATGTGTCATAATTATGAATATCAGCAAATGCTTAGTTAACAAAATATGTAATTTGCAAGATCATACCTCTGGCATAAGGATGGACATCTATGGGATGGATGTCGTACTGTGCAGTTCTGTGAGATCATAAAATATAACTGAAATTAGGTACAACTAAGCCAGATCTCAAGTTCTCTATGGTCAATGTACTACAGAGCGTAGAATGGGATTTTTTATTATTATGTAGACTATCTCCTCTGATAAATTTTTAACATTTAGTACTTTAGGTCACGCAAGCGACCTTGGCGTGGATATATGGGCTTTCATGCCAAGGTCAATGGCGTGGCATGGTTTGTCACTAAGGCCTTGGCATGCAGCCCATATCGCCAAGCCATGGGCCTTGACTAAATCCCCGTCCGGCCCATATAACAACACTGGCTGGCGTGGATGCTAGAACTTGAAAAATTGGTTGAACAAAGGTATTCAAAGAATCTATTTAAATCAGCGAAATAATAAGAACAAATCTAGCAATTGGTTCTATTGTAATGTGCACACATGATGCATCACATGAACAGTAAACACGGGTGCTGTAGCAACAGGTT
The DNA here is from genome assembly GCA_030439765.1 of Tripidium arundinaceum. Taxonomy (NCBI): domain Eukaryota; kingdom Viridiplantae; phylum Streptophyta; class Magnoliopsida; order Poales; family Poaceae; genus Tripidium; species Tripidium arundinaceum. The sequence continues at coordinate 3,381 of JAHUYU010003663.1, read as the reverse complement.
CACATCTATGCCACATTGATATGCTTGCTCATAAAGCTAGCTTATTATGAGATTAGGAAGCTAGGGATGCTATAGTCAATTTTGAGTTAGATCCAATTTCTTAGTTATTTGGCTACTAAGTAATCCTCTTGATAAAAAGAGACATCTAAAGAGGCATGCAAGGATTAAGGGAAAACCTTCTCCTTGATCCAGGGCTCCCTTCCCGTCCATCAACCCATCTTTTACTCCCTCCCAAATCCCAAAATTCAGACAGATAGATAACAAGAGACAAATGGAAAAGGAATAAAACCTCTGCCGATTATATGCATCACTGCCATGATCTTGAATTCCAGGCGAAATGAATCCAGCATGAGGTTCCTAAAAGGCATGAATACAAAAGTAGCATGTAATAAAAAACGATGGAAATCTGATGATGAGAATAAGAATGTCAGATGTATAACTTTTTGTAGTACCAGATCAGAGGCATATGATTTAGATCTCGAACTTCCATCCAAATTACCTGCATATTCATGCATAAGAACCAGTTTTTGTTAATCAAAATTAATGTGTAATTGACCAAAGGATTTTAATCAAGGGAGAACATACTATTGTTACGTGCTTTCTTCAGAGGTTTTTCGTTTATATATATACTTCTGTTCTCGCTGGCTTTCCTTTTCCCATTGGAAGTGTTAGATGTTTGCAGTACTGCAGCACCTCGATAAGTTAGCTGGCTCTCATCAACATTACCTGCACAATGATTAGAATAAGAAATAGTTTTCATTCATAAAGATGGTCAATGAATTATGAGAGGGAACATACGATTATTTCGTGCTTTCTTCCATGGTTTTTGGTATACAGAGGCATGTTTGTTCTTTCCAACTTTCCTCTTGCCTTCAGAAGATTTGGAGGTTTGTGGTACTGTTGCAGCACCTTGTGAGGTTAGTTTTGTATCATTGTCATTTGGTAATTTACTTGATGAATTTGTCTTCATAATTGCATCCTTTGTCCGAGAGGTAAGTTTGCTCTTGTCGCCTTTCCGGAATTTGTGGGGTAAATTCATATCTACAACAACCTTCTCTGTGTGGTTTTTGTCCTTCTTGGTTGTGGTGGCAGCATTCGAAGGTGCAGCACTATTGACCTTCAAAGCACTTTTTGGCCAAGCAAGATATGCACACAACTAAGTAATGAAAGAGATTGTCCATGTCAGCAAGTAAACCAGAACAACTGAAAAGGCTTGAGAAAACAGGACATATACCAAGATATGCACACAACTAAGTAATGAAAGAGATTGTCCATGTCAGCAAGTAAAACCGAACAACTGAAAAGGCTTGAGAAAACAGGACATATACCAAGATATGCACACAACTAAGTAATGAAAGAGATTGTCCATGTCAGCAAGTAAACCAGAACAACTGAAAAGGCTTGAGAAACCAGGACATATACCTTGAAGCTTCCATCAATTATCTTTGCTTTGTTTATTCCTGCCACACAAGCTAATGCACCCTTGCTGGATGAGAATTCAACAAAGAAATTGTTTCGTTTTCCATATTCTTTGATATCTGGAAAAGATCAACTTTCAGAATCTCCCCAAATTCTTCACAGTATTCTTTAATCTTATTCTCATCCCAAGAAAGAGGGACATGTTCCAGGTATACTTTTTTTGCCTACAAAGAATATTAGTCAGTTATGAAATGAAGAAATGACAAATTGTTAATGTCCGATAATCTCAGAGTACTAAATTTACAAAATGCTGAAAGATAGTAATAAGTACATCTAATTTGTTAGTTGATAATCTGCATATGAAACATAGTCTCTAACGTAGCCTGGGTAATGCAAAATACAAGAAGCAACCTACTAGTGTGGCATATATACATTTTCGATTACACAGACCAATATATAAAATTTATATGGTTATATGGTTAGATAGGAATTACAAATCTAAAAGCTTCAGATCACTTTCTACCCAATAACCAGTTTCTAAAACTATAGTTAGCACAGTTGACACAAAAAGCTCACACATAAGTGTTGCATAAGAGATATGGCTCGAGCACCTACAATCACTGAATTTGTTGATTATCATAACAGCTTATAAGTAGAATGAGAAAACACATTATAAAATAAGATCGCATCACAATATGCAGTATTTGAGGAATTCAAACATGGCAGTGAAATAATAATGATTCGGTATTCCTGGAAACTTCAATCCAAATGGCAAGGCCCAGGCCAGCAGAACAAAGTTTGTAGGAATGTAGTAAAACCTAAGTCAGAACAAAAATGCAGGACTAGGAGATCGAAGCTCTAATTTCTATAGCCACTAGATCAGCATCCTAAGATTTTTTGGTCACAAACAAAATAAACAAGTTCATATCACAGGCGAAATACTGAAATAGTGCCACTTTGCGAAGTTTTCAGTTAAGCTTTCATATCCCCAGCTACCGGATAAGCTTCTGCAGATCATAGGAAGGTTACCAGAATGATACAAAACTAACCTCACAAGGTGCTGCAACAGTACCACAAACCTCCAAATCTTCTGAAGGCAAGAGGAAAGTTGGAAAGAACAAACATGCCTCTGTATACCAAAAACCATGGAAGAAAGCACGAAATAATCGTATGTTCCCTCTCATAATTCATTGACCATCTTTTATGAATGAAAACTATTTCTTATTCTAATCATTGTGCAGGTAATGTTGATGAGAGCCAGCTAACTTATCGAGGTGCTGCAGTACTGCAAACATCTAACACTTCCAATGGGAAAAGGAAAGCCAGCGAGAACAGAAGTATATATATAAACGAAAAACCTCTGAAGAAAGCACGTAACAATAGTATGTTCTCCCTTGATTAAAATCCTTTGGTCAATTACACATTAATTTTGATTAACAAAAACTGGTTCTTATGCATGAATATGCAGGTAATTTGGATGGAAGTTCGAGATCTAAATCATATGCCTCTGATCTGGTACTACAAAAAGTTATACATCTGACATTCTTATTCTCATCATCAGATTTCCATCGTTTTTTATTTACATGCTACTTTTGTATTCATGCCTTTTAGGAACCTCATGCTGGATTCATTTCGCCTGGAATTCAAGATCATGGCAGTGATGCATATAATCGGCAGAGGTTTTATTCCTTTTCCATTTGTCTCTTGTTATCTATCTGTCTGAATTTTTGGGATTGGGAGGGAGTAAAAGATGGGTTGATGGACGGGAAGGGAGCCCTGGATCAAGGAGAAGGTTTTCCCCTAATCCTTGCATGCCTCTTTAGATGTCTCTTTTTATCAAGAGGATTACTTAGTAGGCCAAATAACTAAGAAATTGGATCTAACTCAAAATTGACTATAGCATCCCTAGCTTCCTAATCTCATAATAAGCTAGCTTTATGAGCAAGCATATCAATGTGGCAT
>JAHUYU010002153.1:0-19163 GCA_030439765.1 Tripidium arundinaceum | reverse complement strand
GCCAGATCAATCAAGCAAGCCATCAGACAAAAATGTAACTATCCTTCTAAGGGCTTTCCATGTAGCATATTTCAGTTTATCTCTGAAACCTAATTGTTGTTGTCCTAGCATTATCCAAAGGATCTGATTCATCTATGCGGATGACAAGACCTTTCAGGTTAGAGAAAAGGACTGCAAAAGTGGTGATAAAGAGTATCAGTTTTCACCTTCTCAAAGGCAAAGGGGACTCCCCATTTCACGAAGACATAACCAACTAATATAAGAAGCAAGCAGCCAAGCAGAACTTTCATCCACCAAATGAAGGATCTTGACTTTGGTTGCTCAGATAAAATTGTCGTGCCAACATCAGATGTTTCATGTTGAGCTCGTGTAACCAGCCTCTCATATTCATCATCCTTTGTGTTCCCTTCAGAATGGTCAACCGCCGTGCATGATGCCCCAGCTGAAGACCTTGGCATGTCTACCACTGCCTCTTCGCCTCTGTTTATCAACCAAAGGCAACATTATGAAACTAATTAACATATCAACGTAAGGCTGTGGCATACTTGTGCTGTATACTAGAATGGCATAAAAAACAGTGCGAGCAGGCTAGCATGTAGCATCTATCCAAGAAGCGAAACTAAGGAACCTCATATCACTTGCATGTTATTGTAAATTTGTAATGAGATCTCATTTGCAATATATACAGTACCAGGGAAAAAATGCACAATAGAATCCGGGCCCCGGAAAGAGGGGGACATCGGTTCTAGATTGCAGTCTCTTTGGAAGTTGAATTTCAGGCGCTCTCTGGCTAAAATTAGTAGTAAAACAATATCTGCATTTCCTGTCCTCTTTATTTCAAAGTCACATTTAATGACCCTAATGAAACAAAGTTGAATTACCCACACAAAAAGCTTCACTATTCTTTGTTTGACGTAATATTCCAACTACATCAGTGCAAACATTGACGCCTAGCAAGATTGTCGAAGGCATCCACTGGCTCTTGTTCATCTCCACATCCACAGTAGTCTCTGAAACCACCCACCGATTGGTACAGTGCAACGGCCAGTGGTCCAATCGAGATATTCTAAGAGAGAGACTAAGAAATTGGATACGATTGGAAGTTGGAACATCGTTAACTAGTAGTAATAATTATGTTCCCCAATTCGACCAAGCTTACGACCGTACAGTACGTTTTAAATAAGAAGATCCACGCGTGGCGTGCACCTGTGGTGACCATGGCGACGCGTGGCGTGGCACAAACGCTCGGCAGCTCCGGTGGCTGGTCGGCGGCGGCCGCCGTTGCTCCGAAGGCACCACCTACCGCCATTCTTGGAAACTTCAACGCACCGAGCAAGCCAAAGGTGGGGGCCACGGGACCTTCCCGACCAAGCGGAAGGAAGGGAGGAAGAAAAGCATCTTCCTCCCGGAACGCAATCTGTACCTGGAGATACTAACTACGCCGGGCTTTGGGACGGATGAAACCTCCTAAACAAGCGAAATCCACCTGTGCCTGCGGGCGGCAGCTACACTACACCTCAAAAAGACAAAAAGAACTCTAAAACAACAGAAATACCGACCAGAATCTCTCAAGCCTACCGCTGAAGCAAAATCTACCGGGGGAGGGGAGAAGAAAGGAAAGAGGTAATCTGAAGTTGATGAAGAAACTGAAGCAGCCCCGCTGCGCGCGTACCTGGCCATCTCCCCCGCCTCGACGCTGAGCGGGAGGACGCGCGCCATGGAGGAGGAAGGATCGACCGGGAGGAGAGCCCACGGACGGAGATCAAAGCATTTGGAGCGACTCGGCTCCTTTGTCTCCGGTTCCCTTGCTTCTGGAAGCTTGCCGCGGGGGAAGGAGAGAGACGAGGGAAGAACGAGAAGCAAAGCGAGCGCACACGGAACCAGAAAAGGGCCTGGACGGCTGCTGCTGGCTGCTGCGCCTGCGCGTGGGGAGGGAGTGAGGGGGAATGACCGGAACGCCCCCCGCGTTAATTGCACCCCGGGGGCTTCCTGCGGCGCGTCGGACGGAACTGCCCCTGCCCGCGGCCGCGGCCGCGGCGGATGAGAATATTCGCCGGCGCGCAGGAGTCAATGACGCGCGGGGCGCGGGGCGGAGGTCTCTCGGTGTCGCTTTGCTTTTGCTTTGCTCTGCCGGGTGGTGGTGGCAGCGGCGGACGGGACGGGGGTCGTGGGATTCGAATCGCCGAATGTCGCGAGAGGCTTGCGAGTTGCGACTTTGCGAGGCAAAAGGGAGAGGAGAGCAGAGGAGACGCGTGGATTCGAAAGCTCGTCGGCCGCCGGACGCTGCCACGTGGGCCCGCCGGCCCGGTCAGATGCAGCGAGCTCCACCGTCCGCAACCGCCAGAGCCCGGCCAGGAGGAGACAAGACAGCAGCAGGCACAAAAGTTGGTTGCCACCTGGTGGATCTGTGTTTTAGGGGGTGTTTAGTTCATCCTAAAAATTTTTGTGCCGTCACATTGGATGTTTGACACATGCATGGAGTATTAATGCAGACGAAAAAAATAACTCATTACACAGTTTGGTTGGAAACCGCGAGACGAATCTTTTAAGCCTACAGTAACACGCATGTGCTAATTATGTATTAATTAGACTTAATAAATTCGTCTCGCGGTTTCCAGGCGAGTTGTGTAATTAGTTTTTTTATTAGTATCCAAACACCTCTTCTGACATCCCATAAAACATCCGATGTGACACCACTAAATTTTTCTCCCCAGAAACTAAACACCCCGTTGATCTGCTTTGCTTGCTTCAAAGGGAAGCAAGTAATCTGCACTCCTGCAGACGTGTCTTTTGTGGTCGGTTCAAACTCGAACCCTTGTGACTTGTGAGTTCTCTTCTGATGACTGTTTTTGTTTGAAAAGAAATAAGCGAATTACTCGGTAACTGTTCTGTTCTAGAAGATTAGAAAGTCCAGTGCCATTCTTCTTCCAGACAGGTTACCGCATTTGACTCCATCTCCATCCCGTCACTCCTGGTTATCTTTGCACAGCGTCGTCATGCCTGACTATGGCGAGCAGCCATACGGCTTGAGAATTGACCATTGGCGTTTTGACTTTGGGGAACGATGGATTGTAAACGAACGCGCCTAGTTCGTTTGGCTACGCCTTGGAATCTTCCTGTTGCGTCGAAACAAAATGCACGCGGCCCAAAAAATCGTGTAGTCGATACAGGATAATGGTCAAAGCACGCTCTCGTTGTTGCCTATAAGTATATGACTATAATAATTCATCTTGAGTGGATATGGTTCGAGCATACAAGTGCAACACAAATTAAGTTAGTCACTCAATTGATGCATCCACCAGGGGCGAAGCCACGTTGGCTTTCCCTTTCCCTGGTGCATGTGCGCCATGGTAAACACAAAAGTTTGCTAATACCTGCCTCTAATTTTCCATGTATTTCCTTTGTATTTGTATACGCTTCTTTATATTCGATAAGTGTGCACCAGTGTCAGTTTTGAGGTAGCTTCGCCCATGATTGTACCCAAAGGTGTGGATACGTATACAAAGGAAATACATGGAAAATTAGAGGCAGGTATTAGCAAACTTTTGTGTTTACCATGGCGCACATGCACCAGGGAAAGGGAAAGCCAACGTGGCTTCGCCCCTGGTGGATGCATCAATTGAGTGACTAACTTAATTTGTGTTGCACTTGTATGCTCGAACCATATCCACTCAAGATGAATTATTATAGTCATATACTTATAGGCAACAACGAGAGCGTGCTTTGACCATTATCCTGTATCGACTACACGATTTTTTGGGCCGCGTGCATTTTGTTTCGACGCAACAGGAAGATTCCAAGGCGTAGCCAAACGAACTAGGCGCGTTCGTTTACAATCCATCGTTCCCCAAAGTCAAAACGCCAATGGTCAATTCTCAAGCCGTATGGCTGCTCGCCATAGTCAGGCATGACGACGCTGTGCAAAGATAACCAGGAGTGACGGGATGGAGATGGAGTCAAATGCGGTAACCTGTCTGGAAGAAGAATGGCACTGGACTTTCTAATCTTCTAGAACAGAACAGTTACCGAGTAATTCGCTTATTTCTTTTCAAACAAAAACAGTCATCAGAAGAGAACTCACAAGTCACAAGGGTTCGAGTTTGACCGACCACAAAAGACACGTCTGCAGGAGTGCAGATTACTTGCTTCCCTTTGAAGCAAGCAAAGCAGATCAACGGGGTGTTTAGTTTCTGGGGAGAAAAATTTAGTGGTGTCACATCGGATGTTTTATGGGATGTCAGAAGAGGTGTTTGGATACTAATAAAAAAACTAATTACACAACTCGCCTGGAAACCGCGAGACGAATTTATTAAGTCTAATTAATACATAATTAGCACATGCGTGTTACTGTAGGCTTAAAAGATTCGTCTCGCGGTTTCCAACCAAACTGTGTAATGAGTTATTTTTTTCGTCTGCATTTAATACTCCATGCATGTGTCAAACATCCAATGTGACGGCACAAAAATTTTTAGGATGAACTAAACACCCCCTAAAACACAGATCCACCAGGTGGCAACCAACTTTTGTGCCTGCTGCTGTCTTGTCTCCTCCTGGCCGGGCTCTGGCGGTTGCGGACGGTGGAGCTCGCTGCATCTGACCGGGCCGGCGGGCCCACGTGGCAGCGTCCGGCGGCCGACGAGCTTTCGAATCCACGCGTCTCCTCTGCTCTCCTCTCCCTTTTGCCTCGCAAAGTCGCAACTCGCAAGCCTCTCGCGACATTCGGCGATTCGAATCCCACGACCCCCGTCCCGTCCGCCGCTGCCACCACCACCCGGCAGAGCAAAGCAAAAGCAAAGCGACACCGAGAGACCTCCGCCCCGCGCCCCCGCGCGTCATTGACTCCTGCGCGCCGGCGAATATTCTCATCCGCCGCGGCCGCGGCCGCGGGCAGGGGCAGTTCCGTCCGACGCGCCGCAGGAAGCCCCCGGGGTGCAATTAACGCGGGGGGCGTTCCGGTCATTCCCCCTCACTCCCTCCCCACGCGCAGGCGCAGCAGCCAGCAGCAGCCGTCCAGGCCCTTTTCTGGTTCCGTGTGCGCTCGCTTTGCTTCTCGTTCTTCCCTCGTCTCTCTCCTTCCCCCCGCGGCAAGCTTCCAGAAGCAAGGGAACCGGAGACAAAGGAGCCGAGTCGCTCCAAATGCTTTGATCTCCGTCCGTGGGCTCTCCTCCCGGTCGATCCTTCCTCCTCCATGGCGCGCGTCCCTCCCGCTCAGCGTCGAGGCGGGGAGATGGCCAGGTACGCGCGCAGCGGGGCTGCTTCAGTTTCTTCATCAACTTCAGATTACCTCTTTCCTTTCTTCTCCCCTCCCCCGGTAGATTTTGCTTCAGCGGTAGGCTTGAGAGATTCTGGTCGGTATTTCTGTTGTTTTAGAGTTCTTTTTGTCTTTTTGAGGTGTAGTGTAGCTGCCGCCCGCAGGCACAGGTGGATTTCGCTTGTTTAGGAGGTTTCATCCGTCCCAAAGCCCGGCGTAGTTAGTATCTCCAGGTACAGATTGCGTTCCGGGAGGAAGATGCTTTTCTTCCTCCCTTCCTTCCGCTTGGTCGGGAAGGTCCCGTGGCCCCCACCTTTGGCTTGCTCGGTGCGTCTGAAGTTTCCAAGAATGGCGGTAGGTGGTGCCTTCGGAGCAACGGCGGCCGCCGCCGACCAGCCACCGGAGCTGCCGAGCGTTTGTGCCACGCCACGCGTCGCCATGGTCACCACAGGTGCACGCCACGCGTGGATCTTCTTATTTAAAACGTACTGTACGGTCGTAAGCTTGGTCGAATTGGGGAACATAATTATTACTACTAGTTAACGATGTTCCAACTTCCAATCGTATCCAATTTCTTAGTCTCTCTCTTAGAATATCTCGATTGGACCACTGGCCGTTGCACTGTACCAATCGGTGGGTGGTTTCAGAGACTACTGTGGATGTGGAGATGAACAAGAGCCAGTGGATGCCTTCGACAATCTTGCTAGGCGTCAATGTTTGCACTGATGTAGTTGGAATATTACGTCAAACAAAGAATAGTGAAGCTTTTTGTGTGGGTAATTCAACTTTGTTTCATTAGGGTCATTAAATGTGACTTTGAAATAAAGAGGACAGAAATGCAGATATTGTTTTACTACTAATTTTAGCCAGAGAGCGCCTGAAATTCAACTTCCAAAGAGACTGCAATCTAGAACCGATGTCCCCCTCTTTCCGGGGCCGGGATTCTATTGTGCATTTTTTCCCCTGGTACTGTATATATTGCAAATGAGATCTCATTACAAATTTACAATAACATGCAAGTGATATGAGGTTCCTTAGTTTCGCTTCTTGGATAGATGCTACATGCTAGCCTGCTCGCACTGTTTTTTATGCCATTCTAGTATACAGCACAAGTATGCCACAGCCTTACGTTGATATGTTAATTAGTTTCATAATGTTGCCTTTGGTTGATAAACAGAGGCGAAGAGGCAGTGGTAGACATGCCAAGGTCTTCAGCTGGGGCATCATGCACGGCGGTTGACCATTCTGAAGGGAACACAAAGGATGATGAATATGAGAGGCTGGTTACACGAGCTCAACATGAAACATCTGATGTTGGCACGACAATTTTATCTGAGCAACCAAAGTCAAGATCCTTCATTTGGTGGATGAAAGTTCTGCTTGGCTGCTTGCTTCTTATATTAGTTGGTTATGTCTTCGTGAAATGGGGAGTCCCCTTTGCCTTTGAGAAGGTGAAAACTGATACTCTTTATCACCACTTTTGCAGTCCTTTTCTCTAACCTGAAAGGTCTTGTCATCCGCATAGATGAATCAGATCCTTTGGATAATGCTAGGACAACAACAATTAGGTTTCAGAGATAAACTGAAATATGCTACATGGAAAGCCCTTAGAAGGATAGTTACATTTTTGTCTGATGGCTTGCTTGATTGATCTGGTCCCTAGGGCTCAAATCTACAAGAATATATGTTTCTTATGCTTGCTAGTTACTTCAAACTATCATGATAAACACCACACACTTAAATATCTTCCATACTATTTTGAATAAAAAAAAAGAAATTGTCACTCAGTAACAAACACATGGTACCAGGGCCCATGTCTCATTGTATCATACAGAACTTGTGATTTTTCTCTTAAAAAGCAGTGGATATGTTGTACTTTTAATTAAGAAGATCCACGCGTGGCGTGCACCTGTGGTGACCATGGCGACGCGTGGCGTGGCACAAACGCTCGGCAGCTCCGGTGGCTGGTCGGCGGCGGCCGCCGTTGCTCCGAAGGCACCACCTACCGCCATTCTTGGAAACTTCAACGCACCGAGCAAGCCAAAGGTGGGGCCACGGGACCTTCCCGACCAAGCGGAAGGAAGGGAGGAAGAAAAGCATCTTCCTCCCGGAACGCAATCTGTACCTGGAGATACTAACTACGCCGGGCTTTGGGACGGATGAAACCTCCTAAACAAGCGAAATCCACCTGTGCCTGCGGGCGGCAGCTACACTACACCTCAAAAAGACAAAAAGAACTCTAAAACAACAGAAATACCGACCAGAATCTCTCAAGCCTACCGCTGAAGCAAAATCTACCGGGGAGGGGAGAAGAAAGGAAAGAGGTAATCTGAAGTTGATGAAGAAACTGAAGCAGCCCCGCTGCGCGCGTACCTGGCCATCTCCCCCGCCTCGACGCTGAGCGGGAGGACGCGCGCCATGGAGGAGGAAGGATCGACCGGGAGGAGAGCCCACGGACGGAGATCAAAGCATTTGGAGCGACTCGGCTCCTTTGTCTCCGGTTCCCTTGCTTCTGGAAGCTTGCCGCGGGGGGAAGGAGAGAGACGAGGGAAGAACGAGAAGCAAAGCGAGCGCACACGGAACCAGAAAAGGGCCTGGACGGCTGCTGCTGGCTGCTGCGCCTGCGCGTGGGGAGGGAGTGAGGGGAATGACCGGAACGCCCCCCGCGTTAATTGCACCCCGGGGGCTTCCTGCGGCGCGTCGGACGGAACTGCCCCTGCCCGCGGCCGCGGCCGCGGCGGATGAGAATATTCGCCGGCGCGCAGGAGTCAATGACGCGCGGGGCGCGGGGCGGAGGTCTCTCGGTGTCGCTTTGCTTTTGCTTTGCTCTGCCGGGTGGTGGTGGCAGCGGCGGACGGGACGGGGGTCGTGGATTCGAATCGCCGAATGTCGCGAGAGGCTTGCGAGTTGCGACTTTGCGAGGCAAAAGGGAGAGGAGAGCAGAGGAGACGCGTGGATTCGAAAGCTCGTCGGCCGCCGGACGCTGCCACGTGGGCCCGCCGGCCCGGTCAGATGCAGCGAGCTCCACCGTCCGCAACCGCCAGAGCCCGGCCAGGAGGAGACAAGACAGCAGCAGGCACAAAAGTTGGTTGCCACCTGGTGGATCTGTGTTTTAGGGGGTGTTTAGTTCATCCTAAAAATTTTTGTGCCGTCACATTGGATGTTTGACACATGCATGGAGTATTAAATGCAGACGAAAAAAATAACTCATTACACAGTTTGGTTGGAAACCGCGAGACGAATCTTTTAAGCCTACAGTAACACGCATGTGCTAATTATGTATTAATTAGACTTAATAAATTCGTCTCGCGGTTTCCAGGCGAGTTGTGTAATTAGTTTTTTTATTAGTATCCAAACACCTCTTCTGACATCCCATAAAACATCCGATGTGACACCACTAAATTTTTCTCCCCAGAAACTAAACACCCCGTTGATCTGCTTTGCTTGCTTCAAAGGGAAGCAAGTAATCTGCACTCCTGCAGACGTGTCTTTTGTGGTCGGTCAAACTCGAACCCTTGTGACTTGTGAGTTCTCTTCTGATGACTGTTTTTGTTTGAAAAGAAATAAGCGAATTACTCGGTAACTGTTCTGTTCTAGAAGATTAGAAAGTCCAGTGCCATTCTTCTTCCAGACAGGTTACCGCATTTGACTCCATCTCCATCCCGTCACTCCTGGTTATCTTTGCACAGCGTCGTCATGCCTGACTATGGCGAGCAGCCATACGCTTGAGAATTGACCATTGGCGTTTTGACTTTGGGGAACGATGGATTGTAAACGAACGCGCCTAGTTCGTTTGGCTACGCCTTGGAATCTTCCTGTTGCGTCGAAACAAAATGCACGCGGCCCAAAAAATCGTGTAGTCGATACAGGATAATGGTCAAAGCACGCTCTCGTTGTTGCCTATAAGTATATGACTATAATAATTCATCTTGAGTGGATATGGTTCGAGCATACAAGTGCAACACAAATTAAGTTAGTCACTCAATTGATGCATCCACCAGGGGCGAAGCCACGTTGGCTTTCCCTTTCCCTGGTGCATGTGCGCCATGGTAAACACAAAAGTTTGCTAATACCTGCCTCTAATTTTCCATGTATTTCCTTTGTATACGTATCCACACCTTTGGGTACAATCATGGGCGAAGCTACCTCAAAACTGACACTGGTGCACACTTATCGAATATAAAGAAGCGTATACAAATACAAAGGAAATACATGGAAAATTAGAGGCAGGTATTAGCAAACTTTTGTGTTTACCATGGCGCACATGCACCAGGGAAAGGGAAAGCCAACGTGGCTTCGCCCCTGGTGGATGCATCAATTGAGTGACTAACTTAATTTGTGTTGCACTTGTATGCTCGAACCATATCCACTCAAGATGAATTATTATAGTCATATACTTATAGGCAACAACGAGAGCGTGCTTTGACCATTATCCTGTATCGACTACACGATTTTTTGGGCCGCGTGCATTTTGTTTCGACGCAACAGGAAGATTCCAAGGCGTAGCCAAACGAACTAGGCGCGTTCGTTTACAATCCATCGTTCCCCAAAGTCAAAACGCCAATGGTCAATTCTCAAGCCGTATGGCTGCTCGCCATAGTCAGGCATGACGACGCTGTGCAAAGATAACCAGGAGTGACGGGATGGAGATGGAGTCAAATGCGGTAACCTGTCTGGAAGAAGAATGGCACTGGACTTTCTAATCTTCTAGAACAGAACAGTTACCGAGTAATTCGCTTATTTCTTTTCAAACAAAAACAGTCATCAGAAGAGAACTCACAAGTCACAAGGGTTCGAGTTTGACCGACCACAAAAGACACGTCTGCAGGAGTGCAGATTACTTGCTTCCCTTTGAAGCAAGCAAAGCAGATCAACGGGGGTGTTTAGTTTCTGGGGAGAAAAATTTAGTGGTGTCACATCGGATGTTTTATGGGATGTCAGAAGAGGTGTTTGGATACTAATAAAAAAACTAATTACACAACTCGCCTGGAAACCGCGAGACGAATTTATTAAGTCTAATTAATACATAATTAGCACATGCGTGTTACTGTAGGCTTAAAAGATTCGTCTCGCGGTTTCCAACCAAACTGTGTAATGAGTTATTTTTTTTCGTCTGCATTTAATACTCCATGCATGTGTCAAACATCCAATGTGACGGCACAAAAATTTTTAGGATGAACTAAACACCCCCTAAAACACAGATCCACCAGGTGGCAACCAACTTTTGTGCCTGCTGCTGTCTTGTCTCCTCCTGGCCGGGCTCTGGCGGTTGCGGACGGTGGAGCTCGCTGCATCTGACCGGGCCGGCGGGCCCACGTGGCAGCGTCCGGCGGCCGACGAGCTTTCGAATCCACGCGTCTCCTCTGCTCTCCTCTCCCTTTTGCCTCGCAAAGTCGCAACTCGCAAGCCTCTCGCGACATTCGGCGATTCGAAATCCCACGACCCCCGTCCCGTCCGCCGCTGCCACCACCACCCGGCAGAGCAAAGCAAAAGCAAAGCGACACCGAGAGACCTCCGCCCCGCGCCCCCGCGCGTCATTGACTCCTGCGCGCCGGCGAATATTCTCATCCGCCGCGGCCGCGGCCGCGGGCAGGGGCAGTTCCGTCCGACGCGCCGCAGGAAGCCCCCGGGGTGCAATTAACGCGGGGGGCGTTCCGGTCATTCCCCCCTCACTCCCTCCCAACGCGCAGGCGCAGCAGCCAGCAGCAGCCGTCCAGGCCCTTTTCTGGTTCCGTGTGCGCTCGCTTTGCTTCTCGTTTTTTTTCTCTACTTCCTTTTTTTCCTTTTTTAATAAAAATTGCAGGTATGGTTAACAAAGTGGCCTCAGCAGATAGCACTAATAAAACTTGCGGGGTGAAGGGAATTGGTTCCAGCAGTTTCGGGTTGTCGCGCTTTTCAGAATCTCTCAAGCCTACCGCTGAAGCAAAATCTACCGGGGGAGGGGAGAAGAAAGGAAAGAGGTAATCTGAAGTTGATGAAGAAACTGAAGCAGCCCCGCTGCGCGCGTACCTGGCCATCTCCCCCGCCTCGACGCTGAGCGGGAGGACGCGCGCCATGGAGGAGGAAGGATCGACCGGGAGGAGAGCCCACGGACGGAGATCAAAGCATTTGGAGCGACTCGGCTCCTTTGTCTCCGGTTCCCTTGCTTCTGGAAGCTTGCCGCGGGGGGGAAGGAGAGAGACGAGGGAAGAACGAGAAGCAAAGCGAGCGCACACGGAACCAGGAAAAGGGCCTGGACGGCTGCTGCTGGCTGCTGCGCCTGCGCGTGGGGAGGGAGTGAGGGGGAATGACCGGAACGCCCCCCGCGTTAATTGCACCCCGGGGGCTTCCTGCGGCGCGTCGGGACGGAACTGCCCCTGCCCGCGGCCGCGGCCGCGGCGGATGAGAATATTCGCCGGCGCGCAGGGAGTCAATGACGCGCGGGGGCGCGGGGGCGGAGGTCTCTCGGTGTCGCTTTGCTTTTGCTTTGCTCTGCCGGGTGGTGGTGGCAGCGGCGGACGGGACGGGGGTCGTGGGATTCGAATCGCCGAATGTCGCGAGAGGCTTGCGAGTTGCGACTTTGCGAGGCAAAAGGGAGAGGAGAGCAGAGGAGACGCGTGGATTCGAAAGCTCGTCGGCCGCCGGACGCTGCCACGTGGGCCCGCCGGCCCGGTCAGATGCAGCGAGCTCCACCGTCCGCAACCGCCAGAGCCCGGCCAGGAGGAGACAAGACAGCAGCAGGCACAAAAGTTGGTTGCCACCTGGTGGATCTGTGTTTTAGGGGGTGTTTAGTTCATCCTAAAAATTTTTGTGCCGTCACATTGGATGTTTGACACATGCATGGAGTATTAAATGCAGACGAAAAAAATAACTCATTACACAGTTTGGTTGGAAACCGCGAGACGAATCTTTTAAGCCTACAGTAACACGCATGTGCTAATTATGTATTAATTAGACTTAATAAATTCGTCTCGCGGTTTCCAGGCGAGTTGTGTAATTAGTTTTTTTATTAGTATCCAAACACCTCTTCTGACATCCCATAAAACATCCGATGTGACACCACTAAATTTTTCTCCCCAGAAACTAAACACCCCGTTGATCTGCTTTGCTTGCTTCAAAGGGAAGCAAGTAATCTGCACTCCTGCAGACGTGTCTTTTGTGGTCGGTCAAACTCGAACCCTTGTGACTTGTGAGTTCTCTTCTGATGACTGTTTTTGTTTGAAAAGAAATAAGCGAATTACTCGGTAACTGTTCTGTTCTAGAAGATTAGAAAGTCCAGTGCCATTCTTCTTCCAGACAGGTTACCGCATTTGACTCCATCTCCATCCCGTCACTCCTGGTTATCTTTGCACAGCGTCGTCATGCCTGACTATGGCGAGCAGCCATACGGCTTGAGAATTGACCATTGGGCGTTTTGACTTTGGGGAACGATGGATTGTAAACGAACGCGCCTAGTTCGTTTGGCTACGCCTTGGAATCTTCCTGTTGCGTCGAAACAAAATGCACGCGGCCCAAAAAATCGTGTAGTCGATACAGGATAATGGTCAAAGCACGCTCTCGTTGTTGCCTATAAGTATATGACTATAATAATTCATCTTGAGTGGATATGGTTCGAGCATACAAGTGCAACACAAATTAAGTTAGTCACTCAATTGATGCATCCACCAGGGGCGAAGCCACGTTGGCTTTCCCTTTCCCTGGTGCATGTGCGCCATGGTAAACACAAAAGTTTGCTAATACCTGCCTCTAATTTTCCATGTATTTCCTTTGTATTTGTATACGCTTCTTTATATTCGATAAGTGTGCACCAGTGTCAGTTTTGAGGTAGCTTCGCCCATGATTGTACCCAAAGGTGTGGATACGTATACAAAGCTTACTCGCAGGTGCAAGCTGTAACATCCCGAAAATTGGAACTCTAAAATCATTCGCTCAAAAATATTTTCAAAATCTATTTTGAAAACTATAAGTTCTATGAGCTCTATCATCTCCTTCGAACTCTAATCCATCTCATATGTACCTCTCAGCTCTCCGTCCAAATATATTTATCCTGCATATCGCGACAATAATGTCTCCTGCCATCCCCCACCTTTCCTCTTCCTTTTGCTGGATATACAGATGGCAAAGCGCAACACAGAGTAGAGCAAAGGACATCCATATTTACCACATATAAATAACAGCATGCAAGCAGCAAAAGCTCGTCCTCGCATGCGTGCCGACCACTAATGCCTTCGCTAGACGCCACCGCCCACCGTCCTCGCTCTGAAAACTAAAGCCGTTGCCGCACACCGTGCTGCCTCCACGGCAGCTGCATGAAGCACCACTGCCCAGCCGAGCTCCGCCTCGTGCTGCCTATAGAAGAGCGCGCTGCTCGCCTCTCCTCCACCACGCCAACCACGCTGAGCCACTCAGCTCCGCAGCCACCCACTCCTCGCTCATCTTCCTCCTCCTCTGTTCTTGCACAGAGAGGAGTGCGCCTCGTCGATCTCCGACGTCGGGCCACCACAGCTCGATTCCGTCGACGGTGAGCCCTCCCCAGCACCTCCTCCGTTTTCCCCCAAGCCGCACCTCTCCCTCTCCTTGCTTGTGCCGAGCCGCTCACGAGCTCGGAGGTAGTCAATGGCGGCCCCCGTGGCCCTCAACGCCCTCCCCTTTTTCTCCCTCACCCATGCCATGAATCGCCAAATCGGAATCCCCTCCTCGCCCTCTACCTCCCCATGCCCTCAGATTTGGGAACGGAGGCCGGAGTCACCGGTTCGGCGAGCTTCAGCAAGTGGCTATGGCGGTCAGGAGCCAGAGCATCTCTCTTTCAGACTCCACCGAGTACACCCCTGTTCCTTTTGTATAGATATATCCACACACATGCAATGGTCGAGTGTCCAACCAACAGCACTACACGTGAAGCCCACGACACCCGCTCTGCCAACCACATGCATGCAAATATCACTGTTCTTTTTTTGACCAAACAAACAGCCACTTTGCAAATCCAAATCTCATCAATCCAAGCTCCGATTCCATCGATTTTTCTTCCTAAAATCATCTAAAATCAAACTCTATATCCCGTAAAAATTTCATAATTTTTAGAGCTTATTTGAATATATGTGATTATTTATTTGTGTCCGTTTGCCTGTTTCGGTCGTTTGCGTGTTGTCAGCTGATGGAGTGACCGAGGAGGCGAACGATGATCTCGGAGGCCAGGACGAGTTTGGAGGCGAGTACCGCGAGTTCGACGCCGAGGATCCGAACTACCAGCAGGAGTTTGCCGAGGACATCGACGGAGGCAAGTCCAACCTAATTCCCTTTGATGCATGTTGATCCCATTTTTAAACACAACCTGTAGAAGCCGTTTTAAATATTGCATGTACGATTATACGTACAAAGTATTTTCGCCGCTTAACTAAAACCCATTTGAATAGCCATCCTTGGATTGATATGACCCGATGATTGTCTTGCTCAGACTTAGAAATAAATATTACAGCATGACGAAATATCGTTGTTTAGTATGCTTAGGACTTGGTACTTATCATGGATATTCATCACTATGTTTTCTAAAATACAATGATTTGAAAAGAAAAAACTGTGTGAGTTGTAAGAATGAATTATGGGTATTGCAAAAGGGTTAATGAACAAATTATAGATGGTGATTACCCTAAAGATGGGGCGGATGAGATCCCTTTTGTGGGATGCCTTGGTGTTGGGGCTTGTACCTTTTGTGGTTAAGCATGAAGATATCCGCCTTGTCTCGATTAAGGACTGAGTTGATGATTCATCTTGCCTAACTCATTTTATCGTACAACCACTCGACCCTGTATGCGGCGGGGCTTAGTCTAAACCCCTCTAGTTGGTATGGCAATCATCTGGAGGCAGGTGTGCAACGGGACACTAAGAGATGTATGCGGGAATTGATGTATTATATGAAATATAAAGAGCTCTGTAAATCATTACGAGATGGTGGCCTTAGTATTCCCGTGGTGAGCGCCAGTACTTAGCTATGGAGGGTAATGGCTTTGATGGATCTGTACTTGCACTAAGGTGTTAAGTTACGGTACCCTACTTGTGGTGAAAGTGTACAACCTCTGCAAAGTGTAAAATCTATCTGGATAGCTGTGTCCGTGATCTCGGACGGGTTATGGTTTGGTTTTCAACAACTAGATGGGTTGGGATAAGTGGAAACATGAGAGTGAGTGTGATTTTGGAAATGAATGGCTGTCTGCCATGTGTCGTGGGAACAAAGTGTTCAACAACACTTAAAATTATGACAAACCCTCTTTTTCAGAAATACTATTATCTATGGAAAATATATGTCTTTTTGCAAAGGTATTTGTAAAATGAAACCCTGCATGTGTCAAAAAGAGAGCTTTATGCAACAAAACCAAGCCTTATTCTTGATATATCCATACGCATATACTGGGTATCCCATTCCGTAGAGTAAGGTTGGATTTGCTGAGTACTTTGTTACTCACCCTTGCTTTGTTGAACAGAGAAGATCCGAACTTTTAACCCTGAAGCTGTGTTCGAGTAAGGTCGTGTCTGCACCCAACTAAGCCTGTGGCATTGGGGGTTCGCCAGATGTGTAGCGAGCTGTGTGTCTTCTGGGTCTGTTGGACCTATTGTTATGTTGTGGTTACTTCTCTGTGTGGCATGTCTGCATTGCCCGCGCCTGTCGAGACTACTGCACTGAGACTTATCTAATGTAATAAATGTGTGTACTAGCCTCCTGGGACTAGTATTTGTATCACATTTGAGTTCCCGGATGACCGGGGACGCTTCAGGTGGTATCAGAGCCGTAGTTGGCTGTAGGACGCGACCTTAGGCTTTCTGGACTCTCGTATTTTGCATCAAAAGTATTTTACAAAAAGTTCTTACCCTCTTCCCTCTATTCCAAAAAATATTTACTCTTATCTATTCTCTCTTAGACTTATCTATTAGCTTAGACTTATTTTTCCTTCATGTTGTTACCCCACATGATTCTCGTGAAACTATTGTAAGCTCAAGATAAATCCACTTAAGATAAAAAAAAACGAATTAGGGAATAATCCTATCATAGAAAAGATCTACCTTTTTAAATTACAAATAACAGAACATATGGCTGAGAAATTTTACATGTAGACGTTCACTTCCACTGTAGGCTACCAATGTGATGTGGTGTTCCTGTATTAGGCTCAGTCTGTTAGGGTTTTGAGGTGGAGGGTCCCCCCCTCGTGTTTTCTTGCTGTTCGTTTGTGTCTTTGGGGACTGCGCTGGTAATCCTTGGATTACTTGCGAGTCCTGTGTAACCTAAAAACTCTACTTCTGCTTAATGAAATACGTGCCTTAGGGTACGGTCGCGAAAAAAAAAAATTATCGATTGTGCCATTCTTCTTCATGCTATTTGTGTCTGTTCCATGCTTGTTCTCAGCATTTCTCCAATGTTGACACAGAATGTATTTTGTCTGTTTGCTGTAGGTTCTCTTGCCAATCTTGCAATGGGAAGCAAGTGCCTTTGGGCGTCCAGTATTAGCTGTCCGTTCTCGTTGCATCGTTGGCTCTCTTTCCAGTTATTCTAGTTCCTTCTGGACCTTCTATGTGGTTAGCAGGAATGATCTTTGGATATGGTTGGGGTTTCTTGATTATAATGGTCGGGACTACTATTGGCATGGTGGTACCATATTGGATTGGCTCATTGTTCCGTGAACGTCTACATGTAAAATTTCTCAGCCATATGTTCTGTTATTTGTAATTTAAAAGGTAGATCTTTTCTATGATAGGATTATTCCCTAATTCGTTTTTTTTATCTTAAGTGGATTTATCTTGAGCTTACAATAGTTTCACGAGAATCATGTGGGGTAACAACATGAAGGAAAAATAAGTCTAAGCTAATAGATAAGTCTAAGAGAGAATAGATAAGAGTAAATATTTTTTGGAATAGAGGGAAGAGGGTAAGAACTTTTTGTAAAATACTTTTGATGCAAAATACGAGTCCAGAAAGCCTAAGGTCGCGTCCTACAGCCAACTACGGCTCTGATACCACCTGAAGCGTCCCCGGTCATCCGGGAACTCAAATGTGATACAAATACTAGTCCCAGGAGGCTAGTACACACATTTATTACATTAGATAAGTCTCAGTGCAGTAGTCTCGACAGGCGCGGGCAATGCAGACATGCCACACAGAGAAGTAACCACAACATAACATAGGTCCAACAGACCCAGAAGACACACAGCTCGCTACACATCTGGCGAACCCCAATGCCACAGGCTTAGTTGGGTGCAGACACGACCTTACTCGAACACAGCTTCAGGGTTAAAGTTCGGATCTTCCTCTGTTCAACAAAGCAAGGGTGAGTACAAAGTACTCAGCAAATCCAACCTTACTCTACGGAATGGGATACCAGTATATGCGTATGGATATATCAAGAATAAGGCTTGGTTTTGTTTGCATAAAGCTCTCTTTTTGACACATGCAGGGTTTCATTTTACAAATACCTTTGCAAAAGACATATATTTTTCCATAGATAATAGTATTTCTGAAAAAGAGGGGTTTGTCATAATTTTAAGTGTTGTTGAACACTTTGTTCCCACGACACATGGCAGACAGCCATTCATTTCCAAAATCACACTCACTCTCATGTTTCCACTTATCCCAACCCATCTAGTTGTTGAAACATGAGAGTGAGTGTGATTTTGGAAATGAATGGCTGTCTGCCATGTGTCGTGGGAACAAAGTGTTCAACAACACTTAAAATTATGACAAACCCTCTTTTTCAGAAATACTATTATCTATGGAAAATATATGTCTTTTGCAAAGGTATTTGTAAAATGAAACCCTGCATGTGTCAAAAAGAGAGCTTTATGCAAACAAAACCAAGCCTTATTCTTGATATATCCATACGCATATACTGGTATCCCATTCCGTAGAGTAAGGTTGGATTTGCTGAGTACTTTGTACTCACCCTTGCTTTGTTGAACAGAGGAAGATCCGAACTTTAACCCTGAAGCTGTGTTCGAGTAAGGTCGTGTCTGCACCCAACTAAGCCTGTGGCATTGGGGTTCGCCAGATGTGTAGCGAGCTGTGTGTCTTCTGGGTCTGTTGGACCTATGTTATGTTGTGGTTACTTCTCTGTGTGGCATGTCTGCATTGCCCGCGCCTGTCGAGACTACTGCACTGAGACTTATCTAATGTAATAAATGTGTGTACTAGCCTCCTGGGACTAGTATTTGTATCACATTTGAGTTCCCGGATGACCGGGGACGCTTCAGGTGGTATCAGAGCCGTAGTTGGCTGTAGGACGCGACCTTAGGCTTTCTGGACTCGTATTTTGCATCAAAAGTATTTTACAAAAAGTTCTTACCCTCTTCCCTCTATTCCAAAAAATATTTACTCTTATCTATTCTCTCTTAGACTTATCTATTAGCTTAGACTTATTTTTCCTTCATGTTGTTACCCCACATGATTCTCGTGAAACTATTGTAAGCTCAAGATAAATCCACTTAAGATAAAAAAAACGAATTAGGGAATAATCCTATCATAGAAAAGATCTACCTTTTAAATTACAAATAACAGAACATATGGCTGAGAAATTTTACATGTAGACGTTCACGGAACAATGAGCCAATCCAATATGGTACCACCATGCCAATAGTAGTCCCGACCATTATAATCAAGAAACCCCAACCATATCCAAAGATCATTCCTGCTAACCACATAGAAGGTCCAGAAGGAACTAGAATAACTGGAAAGAGAGCCAACGATTGCAACGAGAACGACAGCTAATACTGGACGCCCAAAGGCACTTGCTTCCCATTTGCAAGATTGGCAAGAGAACCTACAGCAAACAGACAAAATACATTCTGTGTCAACATTGGAGAAATGCTGAGAACAAGCATGGAACAGACACAAAATAGCATGAAGAAGAATGGCACAATCGATAATTTTTTTTTTCGCGGACCGTACCTAGGA